>KZ068595.1:197197-208823 GCA_002091845.1 Anopheles cracens | reverse complement strand
GAACTAAAAACTATCCTTGTCGTTGTATGCTCCAACGTCGCTTCAAACCAGACGCCATTTGTCGAAATCGAAGTATGCGTTGTACGTACGCGCAGGTGAGTGTGTGCGTGAATCCTGTCGCTGTTTGAATGTGTGAGTGTATGAAGAAACTATCTTACAGCACTGCTCTCGCAGGCCGTATGCTTCTTACAAAGCCGCATGTTGCGAATCTCAAGCGGCTTCTCGACGAAGCAAGATTATCCTCATCAGCAGGTACCGTACTTTGCAAGTACGATGATTTAGCGACCAGTTTCGATGGCCTTGTAAGCCCTGCTTCATGCATACCGGATAGCCGCAAAAGAGCATGGCTTCCGCGACACATACTCGAGCGAACAGTGAAGCTAGCAATCAACCCTCGCGAACATGGCATGCATGCATTTAGTGTCAGTTAGACAAAACATTCTATAACATCGCATTTGCCACAAATTCACAGCTATATTTCGTTCATTCCAGATCCTCGCGATCAAACGCGTTGGCTTCCCACGACCATACATACACACACACGCGCATTCTCGGTAGGTACACGACACCCGGCAGACGACGCGCAGCTTGTGTGAGCTCACGCACACCCTCCCACGAAGCTCCCTCTCGCTCTTTCGTACGACTAATACCAACAGGGTACTAATACCAAGTCTCCATCAAGCTAAGTTCTTTCACGCACACTTCTAACGGCTAGCGCGCGCACACCAATTCGAGCAAAACCACGGAAAAAAGCGAGAAAATGCATGCAATTTGATGTTTGAGCTATCTTCATGCCATTGTGGAAGCGAACCGAGCGACATGGTTAGGCCATGAGAAAAGTGGCCTCGGTGGGAAACACCAAACCTTCTCCGCTTTGGCTTCGACTAACCAACGTAGATAACACTTGTTCCGTTCCAATGCCGATTTTCGTTACCGTTCTCACGCACTAGTAATTTTTGCTAAGCTAGGAAAAAGACCTGCTGAAATGCTGTTTCGCAAGGAAAACTGGTAGACGTCAAAATGACAGATATCCAACGAAGTTCGAAAGCCGACCATGTTCGAAATCGTCGCACAACGTTCGACTTACAATATTTCGAAATATTTATTTTTTTATTTTTTTAAATATATTCATAAAGCGGTTGAACGATAATGCAACTTCAAATTAAACCATATTAATTTCCAAACCCTCATGCAAAAGTTGTACGAACCAACAAATAATTGCTAGAGTCATAATATTAACAATAATTCGACCGAGAGTTCTGTAATGCACGATTTGAGAGTTTTTGTACTTGGTGTTGACTCCGCCAAACTTAAACCGCTGAAATCTAAGTCTAAAAATGTATCATGCTATGTCCGAGAATTCCGCAAATCCACTCTACTAAAGGGGAATGCGGAAATGCTTCTCACATGCGTTAAAACAACAAGCTATGACAAATGATTTTACTGTCAGTTTAAACAAACTTGACGATTAAAAACTTAGAACTTAGACATTATAAACATTTTTTTTCAACTTCAACACGAAATTTTCAAATAATGCAATAGATTGCAGGATAACGATACAACAGACGGTCCATTGCTGGAACCGTATTCGATGTTTCTATTTCAATATTTAAACATCAATTTATGTGCAATAGACTTCTGAATGTTACGGAGCGACCGGTTTCCATCAACATGTAACACAGCGCAACTTTGTTGTTGTTTTAAAGCTTCAATGATTGTTGCGTGATGAGTGTCGTAAAATTTGGACTGAAATAGAAACAAGAAACTCATTACAAAAAATTGATGGTGTATGAATTTAAACAAAATCATGATCTCAACAACACATAAGTTAGTATCAAATATACCTTTGTTTCGTATAACATCCTGTCACATAAATTAGCATGCTTTTGACCTAGTTTTTTAGGCGATAATTTTCGACGGCGACACAACGCTTCATCGGTGTCTAGAAAAAGAACTCTACAATACGAACCATACGAACCAATACGGTATTAATGAGTAGTTATAGATCCTATTACAGCTATCTCCATACTTGTTCGGAGTGATCATCATCTGGAAAAAATGTTTTACATCTTCAGAAGTGTTGGGAAAATCAAGCAATATCCAACCACTAGTGCAGCAATCCGCGTTCATCAGCCGATGTTGAACAATAGACGTTATCAGTTCAGAAGAGTGAACATTTTCCTGAGATCCACAATCAAGTGCTTTCCCGAAGGAGTTCCATTCTCGCTCGTGGTATGCTATCAAATCCGTCACTGAAACTGGTATTTGGTATTGAACATGAAAACTGTGTTCCGTTTGTAAATTTGATTGGTTGATTTTTGTACACCTACTTAAACTAATTTTCAATTGATTTGCCAACCACTTGGCTATTCGATGTTTGCCACAACCAGGGCGTCCGAGAAGCACAATTCGTTCACTGCATTTGATGACGGAATGATGAGGATCAACTCGAAGCGATTTAACACGTTCCAGAACATGTGACTGCAGTTTTTGAAGCGATGTCGTAGGAGTGATGCTAAACTTTTGGTGAAAATAAAAATATTCCTTTGCTTGACTGAAGTATCTCTTATCGCCCAACATTATAATGTTTTTATCAAGCAAATCGCATCTTTTCAGCTGTTCAATGATAGTCTGCATACTAAATTTTGCATTTAGCGAATTTTGTAGTCTTATAATTGGGCAACGTTGTTGGTTACACTGAAAAGTGCTTATTAACTTTTCCGAATCTGTGAAATTGCAAATATGTTACATAAAATCGATAGCAACTAAAAATGTTTCTTTTAAATACGAACCCACCTATTTCATCGGGAATATTAATAAACGTATTGATTTGAGAATACCTTTTGGCAATAACAAAAATATTTTTTGCAATGTAGTTTTCAATACTCAGTGGACGATCTTTGCTCAGAATGACCATCAAATCCTGCGTGAATAAAATAACAAAGATTTATGCTTAGTTCTTGACACTATATTTGTACTAAGGAAACAAAAACTTACGAACAAGATTTCAAATATATGATGTTTTTCAAAATATAGCATCAATTCGATGGGAAAAAATTCCGTGCGGTACGCGTAACCAGTATCAGCAAGGAATTTATCAACTAAAACGTCCATTTTGCGAGCCGACATACGTCACAACGAAATCAAACTGTAAACTAATGTAATAAAAAGCCAATGGCTTCTTGATCGATTTGGCAGCTATCTATCTACACGAAACGTTGTGATAAACAAATGCAACGAAAAAATAATCTGCAAATGCATTTCCAAAATTCGAAAGCTGCTGGAAAATTTGCACCATTTTCTGAAAACATTAAAATAAATAGCTATATTTTTTTCTCGGCTGACCCTAGTTTTATTTGTGTTAGTTAATCTGCTACAACATTTGAAGTATTTTACAAATAAATTAAATTTAAGCTCAAACCGTTTCTAGTGATTTGCAAATTAGGTTGAAGCTGCTGTTGGAAATTATCGATCAATTCACGGATCAATCTTCAAACCTGAAGGTGAAAACATGAGAAACATTATTCATTGATCAATCTCTAGGATTTATTACCAAACTTACCAATGCAGCTCAATTTTTAGTACGCCAACAATCCACTAACGATTGCTTGGCTGCCACTCTCTGTCGCAGATCGGCATTTTTTATCTCTATAATTTGTTTCTTTTCTTCTCTCAACAGGCGAGAGTTTCGTTTATTGAGAATATTACCGGAATTTAATTGTTCGTCGCGGATAGACTTCATTGTAACGCTGTGGTGTATGATGCACAGCTAGTTCTGTTTCCAAACAAGCTTACTAGATAAAATCCGGGATGATTCCATCGCAGAAGTTGCATAGCAACGCTATAAAGCACAGAACATCGCAGGGATAGTAAATTCCTGGTACAAATGAATTGTTAAAGACTTAACACTAACGGACAAATCTGGTGTCAATTGACACTTTTGCAAATTTGAGTTTCGATAACATGAAAACGGTTAAATTCTTATATAAGTCTTGGGCTGAAATTTTGGGCTGGCTGAACCAATTGGGCGCAAACTATTCTTGTTTCATAATCCGTCGAGTTTGTGACCCTATTCCCTCCCGTTTGCTCCTCAACCCCCCTCAAGTAAAAATCCGCCGACGTCAAAATTTTAAAAACCTTCAAAACTATACGTAAAAATTTTTGGAGATCAAGTTACATGAAATGGAATACAGGGGTAGTGGTCCAGGATCTTCAATAAAATTTCAGAATTTTCCGATCAAATTTGTACGATTGGCTTCACTTTATACAAAAGAAAGAAACAGATGAAAGTTCGAAAATACGTGTTTTTTGCTTATAATTCGTGACATTCGGTATTCAAATTACGATTTTATTGTGCATTATGCTTTTTTAAGGCATAATTAATAAAGTTTTGTATTATTTATATAGAAAAACACTTTTTATTCGGTTCTGCTGTAGCTTCTGCAATTGACACATGGCTTTCTCTACGAAAAGACAGCAGGAGTATATATACAAAGTGATGCCATTTCCACAATTTTGATCGGATTTTTTTTAATTTGTTTTTCGTAGTTTCTGGACCACTGCCCATATATGCCATTTCATGGAATTCGGGCTCCGATAATTTTTACGTATAATTTATAAGGTTATTTTTTATTTTGACGTCGACGGATTTTTACTTATTAGGTGCACAACTGGTGAAAAATTCAGCCCAATCGATCAATAATTGCCAAAAATAGGCTTAAGCCTTATAATTGCCATTCGACCGTAAGTGTTGAAAAAGAAGCGATTCATCGCAGCCCGCTTTCTCAGGTGATCGTTTTGCGACATCTCGGTGTGGATGGCACGCAGCTCGGGAAGACCTTCTTCTTCCTCACCCAAATCCTCACCAGACATGGGTTCCTGCGCAGCTTTTTCGTCGAGAAGGGCACCAAACTGCTTAATATACGTGAATTCTGTCGATAATGTCGAACATGTCCTCTTCAGCTGCTCCCGTTTTCTTCGAACACGACAAGAGATGTAGAGTAGTAGCAGGGTCCGGCTCTCCATGGACAACTTGGTCGCTGAGATGTGCGCCAGCCGGGAGACCTGGAACACGTTGCAGTTAAGCAGATCGAAACATAGATCATCCGCCTCGTGATAGTTGACAAAGAAGCCAACGGCATAGACAGCAAGCTGGGTGCTCAACGGTTCAGGTCAATCCAGAAGTGATTCCTAATGGGATTGATTCACAGTATCTAGTACAGCAAGTCTCTGCAGTACGCCATTTTTTGGCTGAATGAAGTTTTCAGCATACATTTGTAGATGGATAAGCCTTGAACGAACTGAACTTCAAAGAGATTTGGGATTGTTGCTGCAATCAAAACAAGTTGATACTGTTTTTTTTATATGCTATGCATCTAATGCGACAAACGGGTTGAACTCGAACGGGGTAGTAAAACTAACTTCACTGTAGCTGGATCAACAGCAATCCGGCCGTACAGACGAAACTTCGGAAGCTCTATCCGGAAACGCACAAACCTCGTAATTAATTGCTTTAAATGTTAATTAATTGCGTAATTGCGGCTCGTAACAGTTTTGTTCGAAGGATAACACCGTTTTGCAAACAAAAACAGCGTTTATCATCCTAATGCAAAAAGGTCCATCTTGTAACTTCTTGATTGCAAATCATCATATGTAGGAATGGCTGAATCGTCATGCTGATTTTTTTCGGATCTAAACATATGTGTATTGATAACTTTAATCAATCAAAGATGATGCATTTCTTCAGCTAGTGTTACAAAAAAAATGTATTAAGCATTCCGGTTAGGTCCCGGTTAGATCTTTAATATTTAATTGCATCCTGCAAAAAACACAGCAGTGAGGACAATTTTCAATTCCATTTCGTCCCACGAACACTCTGAACACATCCTACGCCACTAACCGTCTTCCTTTCCACCTCACCACCATTCACAATTGACATCGTCCCCAACAATCAGTGCACGCTGAGGAAAAATCTATTACTTATGGATGTTTTAAACGAGGGGAACAATTTCGAACGAAAAAAAAAACAAAGAAGCGATTACAAAAAATCACAAAAGCGCCCCAAACAAACGAAATCCCCAATGCACTACCATATCATATCATATTTTCCGGTGTTTCCTCCTCTCGGGCATTGTAGGCATTTAGGCGGTTTTCGTTCTCGCGAGTGTAAACACATTGAAAACTACAGTTCTGTTTCACGATGGCGGATGACTTATATAATTTTCGTCTCTTTCAATACCCCCTTCTCTCCATTATGTCCATTTGCTACTAGATTTTCTAATGGTGCAAAACTCGATCTTCCGTTAACGAAAGGGGTCAGAGGTCGGGAGGGTCCTTTATAGCTATGTGTGGATTTGTGTGTTTGTTGCAATGTTAGTTTATGTGTGTGTGTTTGTGTATTTGTGGTGTGCGGAGTGCATCACATGCAAGTTAGGTGGATTTGACTTTCGAGATCATTTCACCGGCCGTCTGTTTCAGCTTGTCCGTGGTGTCGCTGATAAAGTTGTCGGCAACTGGAACGGGAAAATGGGGTAACAATGAATAAAAGCTCAATCTACCACCAAACCATACAAGAGGATGTTTTGCGCGTACCTTTCTCGTATTTCTTGAAGTACGGCTGAATAACCTTGTGGTACATGATTGTGGAGCCGTTGTTTTCTATCGGCACCATGCACCAGATGTGGAATATGCACTGTTTGGGTAGGTATAACAAGAAAAAAAAACACACATTAATATTTTGTGACGCAATGCCGGGGTGCGTATTGTCCCTACCTTCAACAGCCAGTAGAATGGGATGATCTGAACCAAGAAGAACGAAAAGTGCTCAAACACCGACAGCACGCCGAACGTCACCCAGTAGGTTAGCCATTTGGTATCGTCCTCCTTGGTGCGCGTTTCGATGGCTTTCATCGAGATGTAGGCCGGGTATGCTACTCCGATGACGTTGCAGAGGATCTGAGCGCCATAACCGAAGGCGAGGTACAGAATAACGACGGCCACGCCACCTGCAAAGATAACATCAGAAAAGTTTTTGTTTGTTTTCATTTCAATGATAATTACAGCCAACAGCGATAGATCGCACAAGCGCGAACGTAAAATGTTTCTGGACATTTGGAATATGGAGCAAATGAACAAAAGCTTAAAATATTATTTACATTCTCGATATGTTGTAGAAAAGCAAATTTCACAAGAGCCGAGTGCCGCGCTACAGTAAGCTTTACCCTGACTGTGTTTATTTTTCATGCCTGCTGCAGTTATATCCATTTCTCGCTCCATCAAGTATCAAATTACCGCGGAGTCAATGGAGCGAGCTAATAAAAATATCTCTTTACAGCTGTGCATGATCAGTTTTCACCGATATTAAATCGGGACGACACCTATTACTCTCATTATGCACCAACACTGCCTGCCTTTAGGTGACATTTTAGCCCGTGCATTCCTATTCGTAGTTGCTCCTCCACGAAACCACTAATGACGTTGGATAATTCAAAGGTTCACGAAAGAAGGGAGACATGGCAGCCGCCGCTTCTTGATGCATTTTTATTTCGCTTTCATTGCATTTCCCTACTTGCGTCTCGCGATGCGCCAAATTTTCGGCGGCCAAAATTACGTCTCTTCCGTGTATGAAACAGACACACACAAGGGGAGAATGGAGATATTTTTTGCCTCAAGCAGTCACTCTGCGCGAGACATGGGGAATTAACGCGTGCGTCTAGCGATCTACCGAGTGCTCCAATGTGACCGGCGTTCGAGCGAGGCAAACCCCTGACACGGTTATAAATAGTTTATCCTAGGGACCTGTACGGCTTCTTAACCAAGACCTAGACCCGGCGATAGAAAAGAGTGTCTACTCTCCAACAGACTGGGGCGTTTGGTGGATAACATTTTAACGATGATTGCTGAAATGTTTTAACAATTGGCATGCGCTTTATCCTCCTCTTTCGGTCCGTTTTGTTATTCTATTCAACGCGCTGAAAGTAATTTGAATCATGATCGTTTCACAAAAGTAGCAACCAAAGTTCTTCCCCATACGGATCCGTGTTACCTAGTGCAATGTAGCCGGTGTTATCCTTCTGCTGCTCGCCGTCCTCCGACCGTCGTCCGTTTTGTGCTGGCATTTTGTTGTCTTTTATTTATTCACCGGATTATTCACTGACTTTCTTCGCTTCGTTTGATAATCGCACGTGAGTCACTCTAGCACCTATCGCCTAAATGCACTTAACACCTAATATCACAATAAAAGATCTAGACGAAAATGAGCATCAGTTGCAAACAACGCAATCGCTACTTTCGCCTAGAATGCGACCGAACTGCCCTCGAGCGACACCTTCCCGCGGTCGATCAGTCTTAAAGAGGCTTTTCAGAAGTTCCTTCTGCCTCTGCTCAAAACGTGAGCTCAGTTTTTCGACGCTTTGCGCATGATACGCGATTGCACGCACACCAAAGATAAGCTTGCCAGCCAGTTAGCCAAGTACCTTGGAGGATTGTTCTTCAAGAGAAATCGTCGCATGCATGCTCTCTAACATCAAATAATGCTTGCGACGATTTTTACGATTCTTTACGCTTGGATTAGCACACATATGCACGCAAAGCGAATCGGTGTAAGTAGATAATTATCCCGGCCCAGCAAAGCAATGCGATCAGCGCGAAACCAAACAAGCAGCGCGTGCCGGCGTAAAAAAACACCCCATGTGTCAAAAGAGAAGCGTTTTCTTCTGATAATTAAAGCCAGTTGGACGGCAGGTTCCGTTTTGGCAAGGTATTCGCTGGTGGTATGCATGTTCCCGGTGGTGCTAACATTGGCCTCTTCTCGAACAGCTGCTGGGACCATCAGAGGCACACTAAAAAAGAAAGAAAAAAAACTGGCAGAAGGAACAGACGATTTGCTCGGGCCGAAACGGTGGATCTCATTATGAAAATACACACGAAATTGGTCATTCTAATAATACAGTGACCTATGGCCACCCCTCTATCCTACCCCAAGAAGGCAGAATTGTTTCGCCAGTTTGCTTCATCGAGAATTGAATTAAGCGCGAAGCGAAGTGTCTGGTTTCGCAAGGTTTCGAACGAAATGTCCTCTTCAAAGACTGATTTCAATACACACGAAGGACGTGTTTGAGCATGAAAGTGACAATCGGTGTTGTCGCCCAAAGCCAGATGTATTCTAAATTAAGCACGCGTACGCGTAATGTTATCCCGCTTAATGCTCTCCTTAAAGCAAAACAAGGTGACAATTTAAAATATCATTCAATGGAATCAGTAAGTGAAGCATTTCTAACAACGATCATAGAACCGAACGAACGAGGTAATATCGAAATCTCGATAATTCTTATTTATAGATAGCTTGCGCGAAAGGGTTCGACACAACGCAACCGGGATCGGTTCAATATAGAAAATGGTATCATGAAGTTAACATGAAACAAATTTGTAAACTTATTTACATTGCTTTCCACCACGCGATCGCTAGAAGCCTGAAAACACTCATTTTCTCCTTTCTATCCGATATCACAGTCGAGTGTTTCCCATCAAATCAAAACACAACACCGACAGCGGATTATATTCAACCGAAAACCCGCCACGACACGACGCGATGAAAATGGAAACGCGTCGACTTCTCCATGACTAACCATCATGGAGGTGGTGATCAAATTTCCTCTCGCGCCGCCGGTGCTTCGATCAGACGATAGGCACAAGTATCCGATTTTAGTAGCGCTCCAGTGATTTCCACTAGAGACTAAGCAGAGCAGGATCGAGAGCGAGCAATGGACTTTGCATAACATGATTAAAACCCATTTTTCATGAGAAAAATCGTAACTAAACTCAGGGGGGTTGGGCTGCTCTCGTAACAAATGCGCCGGCCACTGCGTCAGATACCTTGCTCGAGCAATCTTCGGAAGAAACTCTATTATTATATCGGATGAGCAGCACCACACGTATAATCCGCCCGCTTCTTATGGGTGCTTGCGTTGCAGTAAAAACTGCTGCATTGATGACTGCAGGGATAAAACGAAATGTAATTAGTTAGAGACGGCAGTCATATTTTCCCTGGCCATTTGGCCTAGCGAATTCTGTCCCATTCTACCACGGCACGCCAGCAGCTGGCTGGCGCGCGGTTCCTTCCTATTGATGTTGAAAAACCAAAAGGACATATGCACTGCTGCTTACCAAACCAAGCACAAGCGAGGCTAAAAATAACACCCCCGTACGTAATCATAAATCACCGTTAAGAGTGATCTGTTGGAAGATATGCGAACTCGGTTCCCCATTGTCTTGTTCTTTTAAGTTTAAAAAATGAAGTGAAAATAATTGAGATCTTCCTTCATCGCCCTGATGAGCACACATCGCCAGGCATGGTCTAACACCAACACACACACCTACGATCACACGCGACGGGCCAACTTGTCCGTCGAACTTGAACTTGAAATTCACCCAGGTAACAAATGCGCCGGCCACTGCGTCAGATACCTTGCTCGAGCAATCTTCGGAAGAAACTCTATTATTATATCGGATGAGCAGCACCACACGTATAATCCGCCCGCTTCTTATGGGTGCTTGCGTTGCAGAAAAAACTGCTGCATTGATGACTGTAAACGAAATGTAATTAGTTAGAGACGGCAGTCATATTTTCCCTGGCCATTTGGCCTAGCGAATTCTGTCCCATTCTACCACGGCACGCCAGCAGCTGGCTGGCGCGCGGTTCCTTCCTATTGATGTTGAAAAACCAAAAGGACATATGCACTGCTGCTTACCAAACCAAGCACAAGCGAGGCTAAAAATAACACCCCCGTACGTAATCATAAATCACCGTTAAGAGTGATCTGTTGGAAGATATGCGAACTCGGTTCCCCATTGTCTTGTTCTTTTAAGTTTAAAAAATGAAGTGAAAATAATTGAGATCTTCCTTCATCGCCCTGATGAGCACACATCGCCAGGCATGGTCTAACACCAACACACACACCTACGATCACACGCGACGGGCCAACTTGTCCGTCGAACTTGAACTTGAAATTCACCCAGACAGACGCGCGCTTCCGCTGTCGTCTCGGCGTTCTCAACGTCGTTGTTACGTTGTTACTGTCGTTGTTAAGGCTCTCAACTGCAATTGCTGCATCGGTTCTTTGACGCGATTCATTAGCAAACTCTCAACAGTCAGGCGGCGGCCTTATCATCTCGCATTATCACACGTTCCTCCCGTTGCATTTTCGTAATGATAAGAGAACGCGACCGTCGGGATGAGGAGGTGAAGGGGCGTTACATGAGCCATCCACGTTGCATGGTCTACACACTGCAACGTGGACACAACATTTCAATTTCATTTAGGCACACTTAGCCTCGTCAAGGAGTGATGACACCGTTCGTCTTCGTCTTCTCTCCCTGTTGTTCTTGTTGTTGTTGTTCATTATCTATCTTTGGCCTGTTTCCACAGTGAACGGTTACGGGGTTACGTGGCACGCGTCAGCGGGGTGGGCGAGGTAAGTTTTCCAACACTTCGGTTTGGGGCAGATGATTCGGTATACGCACTATGCGGTCGAAAGTGAAATGATCTTTTCATTCCTGAAAGCCACGGGGCCGTAGCAATCGGGCCAACTCATCGTTGCGAAACGTAAACTTTCGTTTAGCATCCGAA
>KZ068595.1:104644-125099 GCA_002091845.1 Anopheles cracens | reverse complement strand
CGAGCCGAGATAATACAGCGGGACGCAGGGATTAGAAGGCAATGTGAGGGCGGTAGAATGATGCGCGCGATGGTTTTGTTGCGGTGGTATGCATGTACAGTTTTGTGGAGGGAGGGGTCGGTCGGAGTCGGACCACACACAGACACAGTATTGGCGACGCATTGGCAGGCACAGACAGCAACGAGAATGGGGGAAATATGGAAAAGAAACAAAAGAAAAAAACGGGGAAAAACCTTGGATTAGGACATGCTGCTGCTGGTTACTGCCCGCGTCCGGAGACACCGACGGCCGAGCCGAGAAGCTGCGTGGGTTGGTAGTGGGTAGTATTAACAGGTCTGTTACGGGTTAATGGTAAGCGTAGATATATCTGTGTAATTGGCGCACGAAGGGGCACACGGCAAACGGGTTCGTAGTCATCATCGGCTGGGGAGTTGCGACATGAGAGGAGTGACCTCTAGTCAATGGACTTCGAGGATGTGTTAAACGAATTGAAAAAAAAGTGCAGATAACCTCTGTTACTGGGTGTTATTGCCAACAACTTGGCTCCAACCGGTATGTTACAAGCACAGAAAAGCGTCATAATTGCTTCTACGATTGTAACATCATCAGTAGCATAGCTAAACGTCCACTGGTTGAATGAGTTTCGAAAACCAAGGCCTTAACCGAGTAAAGAATCACGCGATGGATGAAAGATGACTCCCGGTGTATACGGTGTCGCCTGAAGCGTTGCTTTTCAGCTGCTCTGCAGCCATTATTCAGCTGCCTTAGTAGCCTAGTAACCCTACCTAGAAGAGCGCTGTGCCTCGTGAACGCTGTGCTGTAGATGATTCCGACACTTTACACCATAGCAATAAATAAGTGACGTGTATGGGTGCGATTATCCGAAGCGAGTTCCGAATAGAGTGTTGTAGTTAAACACGGTGAAAGATTGAGAAGCGCGAGAGTGAGAGTTGGAGGGTTGGAGATAAAAACAGTAAGAAATGGTGCGAAAGGACATTTGCTATCTGGTTCGGTTCGGTTGGTGGTTTGCGCTGTGTAATTTGCATTTGGCTGTTGGAGAACGTATGTTTACCTCGCTGATTAGTGGTTCCAATAAGCGATTGTCAGTGACCCTTGTCATTACCGTCTCAGTGAACGTTGATTTGGTAATCGTTTCCGTGACGGTGCCGAGCTCGGTCGGTGCCGGCGGCAACATCGGCATGTCCGGCACGGCCTTCTGCACCGTGACCGTGACCGACGGCCCGTGGTCGGACTTGTCCACGGTTACCTGCCGCCCGCCGCTGATAAAGTGTGACGGTATCATGGCCTGAAAGTCTGCGCTGGTCATGGGCCTCGCTGCAACCTGCAGTTGTTGGTGTGGATATCGTTTGGTGGGCGCGGTGGTATTTGTTGTTTTTTGTTCATATGTGTGTGTTCGTGTGTGTGTGTGTCTGAGCTTGCCGTGTCCTTGCGCGATTGAGCTGATGCTTATATACACACACACAATAGGAAGAAGAGCAAATGGCGTCCCTCTTCTACTCCCTGTTCGATCCAGTGTTGCCAGGCACGGCGATGATTAATTTCAGCACATCGATTGATTCACTGGGGGGGACATATCTGGAGCACCCTTTAATTCGGAGAAGGCGCAGCGAACGCCGCGTTGAGAGCAGCAGGTAGGGTTTCGGTTCCAAACCGAGCTCGCTGCAGTGCTAGAGATGCATGACACCTTGTATAGTGTTACATACGCCGTTACAGTGGATTCAAACGTTATAGGTTCATTTCGTTATGTCGCAACGTACGCTCCCCGGAGTGGACAAGCCTAGGAGTAGAGTCTAAATGCACCCATTCACACAAGTAGCAGGATCCCGAGATAACTCGTTTATGCCAAATTGACAGCTCAGTACAAAATGGACCTGTCATGGATGCTTCGTATGTCAAATAGAGCAAAGACTAGCATGCTTCTTTTGCGATATTGCTGTACATTTGCTGTACTTTCTAGCATCGTTTTATGCTTGTTTAAAGCGCTGTTTTGAAGAATAACGCTGGTACGCTGAAGTTTTAGGAACGCTTTAACCGCATCACTTGAGTCGTGTGCAGGATGACTTTCTGCGTGATCTCGTTCCCGTTCGGCAGATCGAGCGTACCGGCCCCACCGACACCACCGCCGTTCGGCAACCCGACCGTGTTCGGCGAGAGCGCCCCCAGGTACGGTGGCACACCGTCGCCGCTAGTCGGGAGACCGAGCGGGGCGCCCACCAGCGGCGGCCCGGCGACCTTCACCGGCCCATCATGCTGCTGCTGCTGCTGCTCGACGACGTTGATCTGCGCCACCGAGCCCGTGTCGTCGAACACCGGGTGCCCGATCAGGCGCGTTACCTCGCGCGCGATGAACAGCACCAGCACCGAGCCGCACGCCTTCAGCACCTCGACCGCATCGTAGTGGTCGGCGTCCTCGACGGAGATTCCGTTCACCTTCAGCACCTGCGACGAGACGGGGCAAAGCGTTAGCTGTTGAGTGAGCAAAGCGACCCCCCACCCCCACCCCGTACAACTTACCTTATCGCCAACCTTCAGCCCGGCCAGATCCGCCGGGCCACGTTCGGTGACGCGCGAGATAAATATGCCCTCGTCGTCGCCCTTGAACGGGGTCGAGCCACGGCCGCCGGCAATGCTCAGCCCGAGCCCGGCGGACGTACGTTCGATGTGTATCTCCAGCCGCTCCTCCTTCAGCGCGGTGTACGTGTCGAGGGTATCTACAAGCAAAATCAAGGACGGGTTAGTGTGATGTTCCAAACCGAGCTTCCCCCCCGCCAGTTACCTTGCGCTGGTGCTCCTCCTCGACCACCCTCGGCTCGGCGTCGGGCGACTTTACCTGCGACTCGGCCGGGCCGTGCGGATGGTGCTGGTGGTGGCCGGTCGCGGGTTGGCTCTCCTGACTCTCGTCGGTCGAGCGCCGGTAGCCGGTGTAGGAGGATGCTGTCAGGAGAGCAGGGGTACATATATTAGCGTTTGCTTGTCTGACCCACATATCTCGCATTTTGGGCAATCGCGCTTACCAAGACGGTTGGCGGCCATGTAGCCACCGGTGGGACGATTCGGGCCGACGACGGGACTGCGCGGGCTGTGCAGTGGCTCCAGCGGGCCCTTCACCTCGCGCTGCACCACCAGCCGCACGAAGCGCTGATGGTCGGTCAGCAGCTGCACCGCGTAATCGTGGTGTGCGTTCGTAATATCGACACCGTTGATCTGGAAAGGGAGGTAAGAAGGCGCCTGTTAGTACCGGCACGGTATCGCCGCGAGTCGCGAGTCCCCAACACCCGTGCACTTACCGCCAGCACCCGGTCGCCCACCATGATCTTGCCATCCTTGTGCGCCACCCCGTGCTCGGTCAGGCGCGAGATGTAGATGCCCTCCGAGCCGTCCCTGAACGGGGCGTGGCCCTTGCCGCCGGCAATGCTGAAGCCCAGCCCCTGCCCGATCTGGTCCCGGATCAGCGTCGTTACCGGGCAGAGATGGCAAACACGCACCGGCTGCTGTTAATTTTGTGCAGTGTGATGGCTTATACGTCTCGGCAGGAACTACTCGACATGGACAGTTTACGACAAACGACAGGAACACACGTATGGAGTTGTATGGAGGCAAGTCTGGGCAAGTCTGGCAGACATCACCGACCATTTGACGTTTCACAAATCTGTTTGTTTTTCAAGACCCATTTAGTGAACAAGTGAAAGTGAGCGTGAGATTTTTTGTATTGGTATGCTCTTAAAAACCTAGAGATACTTGCAGTTCTGCATACCACAAGCCGGAGAGTTTTATGCCGCAAATGTTCTCGTTCAAATCAAATGAAAACAATGTAATTCAGCAGACATTCTGCGCCCATCAACCAATTCCACCGAGGAGAAAATTGTTAATGTCCGGGAAAAGTATTCATATAATTCGTTTTATAATAAAATTTAAGTTACCTGCCTAGAGCGTCTGAGAATTTGATCGTTTGGTTTGTAAAACTGAATGTGTTGATGAATATTTTGCTAGATAAACTATAATTTTACGTTTAACCGATCACTAAATGGGTCATTAGTCGTTGAGACACCATGAAATCTTTGTAAAAAAAAAGTTTGTTTTCGATTTCGACATAATGTACAATTCTTGTTGAAAAACGTAAGCTTTTCCTTGTTTGACAGCTTCTCACAGTGCTAGAGTAGTCGTAAAACATACCGTCGTAATGTCGTAAACGACTTGTTCTAGAGCAGACTCTAAGATAACTAGCTAGCAAAGCAACAAAAAGAGAATTTTGTAGTGACCTCGCCCATATTGTGTTGTTGAAATAGTTTGGAACACGTGTGTCAATGTTTGTACCTCGCAAATAACCATCGCCAGTGTGGAGACTCTTCACACCACCGAACCGATACCAAAATCAATATGAATGACATTATGAATAAGTCTACAAAGGTTGTACGGCAGCTGGAACGACTGCGCCGCTCATTACGCCCTAGCTAAGACATTCCAAACTTAGAAACAGTGCGATTTCTCGACTTTTGGAAGGTTGACCGACCACCAACCGATCTAATTGGAAGGCTCACGGTGAAGTAACGCTCTAACTCGAAGTGTTCGAATCTAACGTCGAAGTGGGTCGCACGTTTAGATTCACCACACGTATCCGATGCCCGCACGAAACCACCGACCACGTCCACGTCGTCTCTACACACACACATCCACACGGAGGAGATAGCGAGCGTCACGCAACGACCGCACGGCAGCAGTGCTCCCGGTGATTTGTCAACCTTCGTCGAGCGTCATCCGCGCGCACAACACTCGTGTACGCGGGCTCCCGATAACTGCGATAAAAGCGTTATCGCCTTCGGCGCGGGATAGTATTCTGCGATCCACGCCACGAGAAATGGGTCCGCGCGTTGTATCGGATATCGGAGCGTTCGAGGCGATGAGGCTGTGCGCGACCGGGCAGAGATGGCAAACACGCACCGGCTGCTGTTAATTTTGTGCAGTGTGATGGCTTATACGTCTCGGCAGGAACTACTCGACATGGACAGTTTACGACAAACGACAGGAACACACGTATGGAGTTGTATGGAGGCAAGTCTGGGCAAGTCTGGCAGACATCACCGACCATTTGACGTTCTTCTACTCCCTGTTCGATCCAGTGTTGCCAGGCACGGCGATGATTAATTTCAGCACATCGATTGATTCACTGGGGGGGACATATCTGGAGCACCCTTTAATTCGGAGAAGGCGCAGCGAACGCCGCGTTGAGAGCAGCAGGTAGGGTTTCGTCACCTTATCGGTATGCCACACACTTACTCGAACACCACGCCGCTTATCTCGCTTACCGTAGACTTTCCGCTTCCCAAACAACGGTGACGAAGACCACGACGACGGGGCCATGCTGCCACCACCACCACCACCACTCTTACCCCGCCCATCCTTGACCGCGGTGATGATGCGAATGCGGCGCTTGTCGTCCTTCCGGCCGCTCTTGTTCTTCCCATTGGACAGGATGCTGGCGGGCGTGACCGACCCGTTCGAACGGAACGAGGACGCCCCGGACGAGCGGCGGGACAGTGGGCGACCGGTCGCGTTTCGCCTGCGCCCAGACCCATCCTTGCCGCCGTCCTTTACCTTAAACTTAACCGAGTACATCCCGCCGCCGAAACCCGTGCTCCCGTTACACTAGCGACACCGACGCAAGCACAAAGCACGTTGGACGCTGCGCTCGTCCAAGAACAGAAATAAGAACTCGCACACCGCCGGAGCGGCTACGCAACCATGGCAGCGCAAGGGCCACCTCGGAACACTCGGCCCGCCTTGCCCGCCCTTTGCTTCCAATTGCCCCCGGCGGCGGGAGCAACCCAATTGGCACCTCCCAATTAGTGGCTGGCGAGGGTGGGCCACTTAGAGGGCAGCGTTCGTTGATGCGCTCGCTGTGACACAGCGGACCCGGGTGTACTTGACTTGATCGAGGCCTGGTTGGTTGGTGCCTGGTGGTCGCGCACGACGGACGTTCGGACGTTTGCACGGCACGGCAGCGAAGCCCGCTGGTGGCCACCGCCCTGATGGTCTGTTTTGGTGTTGCTGTTGCCCTCCTTTGCGAAACACACACACAGTAGGCAGTGTTTTCTGTTTGGAAACACTTGCAAGATGGGCAGAGCAAGTGGAGTAAACAGTCGTGCGCTCTTGTGCAGCTATTGTCTTTGCTGTAATCGCTGTAAATCTTCGCAACTGAGCTTGCCGTGTCCTTGCGCGATTGAGCTGATGCTTATATACACACACACAATAGGAAGAAGAGCAAATGGCGTCCCTTGGTTTGCGAAGCGTTTGCACCATGCTCTTCCCCCGTGGTGGAAAACACGCTGCAAAGCGCGCTTTGACAAGGGTGTTAATGTCGGGCGGCCCTACGTGTGCCGGTGCGCAACACGAAATGGCCGAGCTGTCATTGTATTGCCCGCTCCCGCGCCGGTGATGACCATCGAGCGGGCGTGTCCCAAACGCGCGCAAAAAAAAGCGTCCCAACGACAATAACAACGTGTGCCCTTCGGGTGGTTCAGGTTGCGCTTCACCACCCGCTCTTCAAGCGGCTAATTACCATCTCCGTGACAATGAAGTAGCCGAACTACCGTGCGGTAACTCGGCACAAAGTGTGAACTGTATCCCGTGCGAGTGCGCACACCACGTACACGCTGGACAAACATCGGCCCCCTTCACAGTGGGAGCTTCGGTGCCTCTAAGCAGGCGGCGGCGGACAGGGACCTGTTCTGTTTACGCCGTCGTTTCGCCCAACAGCCCAGCCCGAACACACTTCCGGACGGTTGGTCCGACGGCACACGCATACACAAGGCACGCGCCTTATCTTATCGCCCCGTCACCGATGACGACGATCGGAATGCGACGGGCAAGTGCGGGAGTCAACACGCACGGCACGGGGAGGACGACGGCGGAAGCATGCGTACGACGGCGACGGCGAGATGGTGGTTTCGACATCATGCTTTCAATTTATGAACAACATGGTGCGGAGACGATGGGCTCGAGATGATGTAATGTGCGCATTAGCAGGGGCTGATGTAAGCTCGGGGCGTTCGCACTTACAGCGCACTAAAGTGACATCAGTAAAGATCATGCGTGTGTGTAATGTCGTTAGCACAAGAGCAACGTCAATAGCGCTACTGCGACATAAGTGGAGTCGCGACCGTGCCAGGCACCGAGAGTACTTAGAATCGTCGAAGTGGGTCGCACGTTTAGATTCACCACACGTATCCGATGCCCGCACGAAACCACCGACCACGTCCACGTCGTCTCTTCTTTGTCGCCGGTGTTCGCCACCCCTGGCGTCAGCACTGATAACGTGCGACGTGCAGCAGAGCTTTACCTACACCGTCCCGCGGCTGATAAGCGACGGTGGAGGAAAAAGTAACCACGGAGGTTTGCGGAAAGCGACATACAAAACATCGGAGCGAAGAAAACACAAGGAAAACCTTGACATGAAACGATCGCAGGCAACGGCAAGGGAGCGGATGGGGTTGCGGCGACCCACGTAGTCAGTTAGCAGGGAAACCGATTGTTTGTTTACTGCGTATACATACACATGTGCACCTGACTCTCACGTACGATAAGTATGCATACACACACAGACACGACCGGAGGAAGGGTAGGTCGGTGTGTTTAATTTAATGTTTATCGAAACCTGTGGGCTCTGTACACCTTATCTAAATGATGGTCGGTGGTGGCGCGACGCCGACTCCTCCGACAGCGTCTCCAGGTTCCCGGACAGGTCGTCCGACTTGCGCTCCTTTGCGAACAGCTTGTGCGCCTTCATCTTCAGCTCCTTCGGGTGGGGCGTGTTCTGGCGCACGAACGGTGTGTCCCGGTCGGCGCCGAAGTCCTCCGTGAACTTGACCGACGGCGTGCGGGACGCCTCCCGCTCCTCCCAGTTCTCCGAGTCGGTGTCCTCGCGCTGGCTCGGGTTCGACGGGACGTAGCGCTGCTGGGGCAGCAGGAAGCACGTCAGCACCTGCTCGCTCGTCGCCTCGTCCACGTCCGGTTGGAACGTGGGCACCGGCTGCGACTGGTTCTCCGACAGCCAGACCGCCTTCAGCTGCAGGTTGACCAGCGAGTACGGCAGGTGCGGCAGCAGGTTGCCGGACACGTCCAGCACGTGCAGCTCGCTGCAGTTGCCGAGCTCGGCCGGCAGCCGCGTCAGCTTGTTCTCGCGCAGGCTCAGCACGCCGAGCTGCCGGCAGTTGCCGAGCTCGCTCGGGACCGCCACCAGCGAGTTCCGGTCGACGTTCAGGTTGTTCAGCACCGTCATGTTGCCGACCGTCGGCGGCAGCTCGCTGAGGAAGTTCTCGGTCAGGATCAGCTCCTGCATGTGGACGCAGCACCCGATGCACTCGTTCAGCGTGTGCAGCCGGTTCTGGTCGAGCTTCAGGATCGACAGGTGCGTCAGCTTCGCGACACCGTTCGGGAGCGTCTCGAGCAGATTCTGCGACAGGTGCAGGTCGGTCAGACACTCGAGCCCGCCGATCTCCTCCGGCAGCTCCTCCAGCCGGTTCTCGGACACGTCGAGGCAGACGAGCTTCTTCAGCATCCCGATCTCGGGCGGCAGCCGCTGCAGCTGGTTGTGGTCGAGCCACAGCTCCTGCAGCGACGGCAGGTAGCCGAGGTGCGACGGAAGCTCGTCGATTTCGTTGTCGCCCAGGTCGAGGCGCTCCAGCTTCGTCAGCTGGCTAATTGACTCCGGCAGGTTCTTCAGCAGGTTCTCGCGCAGCTCCAGCGACACGAGCTTGGATAGGCTGCGAACGAGAGACGGGGAGCCCGATGAGCCGGTGTTAATGCCCCAAACATTCCAAACCCCCTCCCAGTAGCACGCTTGTAAGTAGCACGGGAGGGGGAGGAACTCGTGGGATAAGCTTCAGTTCCGGCAAGTACAGTGAGCGCAAGCCATATCTCTGCCGGCAAGACTTGCTGGCAAGCTCGGTAACTCGACAGATATGCTAACCCCAAAACCTTCCCATCCAAACGCGGAACAGCGGCCCCCTCTTTTTCTGTGTCAGTCCGTCCATTGTTGGGCCCGAGCCGTAAGGCCCAACTCGGTAGACTTGGAGCGGGGTTCAAAAGTACAAAGTATTCGCTCAACCTCGACCCACGCCGAGCGGAAGGTTCTGGTTCGCTGCCTCGGGTGGCATCAACACAAAAGCAACAGCAAAAAAAAACACAAACACACACACACACACCGTGCGACTCTTTTGATGTGAAGTCAGGGGTTGGGTGTTCCGTTATGCCTTACATCATCGCTCCCTCCCCCCCAACACTGTGGGTTTTTCGGAATGCATCGAGCCCGAACGGATCCCGCGTCCCAAACGCCCATCCCAGGTACCTACCAGCCGAAGTCCTGCGGCAGCGAGATGACCCACCCTGCTACCGTAAACAACTCTTGCTTTTCAAATACACAAACACGACGATGACGACGACGGGACGGGAAGGCGGTTTTTACAACCGGCGGGGATGCCGAGGCCGTGGGTGGGTTTTTGCTTGTCGTTAAAACCGAAACGGTTTTAACTACCGAGACCTGGAGCGGGGAGTTGCAGCTATTAAGCGGGCGCGCCTGGCAAGTGCCGCGAGTTAAGGACGTTGGCCCTCTTCCCCCGTTGATGGAGGCTTCGCCGTGACTCCAGGCGGAGTTGTCTGTTTATGCGTGTGAGCGCGTGCGGAATCGAGAAGAGGTCGTTATGGTGCTTTTATTACGATGACCGTATGTTCGTTGTTTGGATAATATCATCTCGAGATCCCGACGACAGCGAATGAAGTCCTCCAATGTGCGAAAACAGCTCACCGCGCGCGATGAATCATCGTGGCTCTCTAATATCTTGAGCAAATCGGCATTATCGACATGTCCAGTCTAATTGGATGGATGGATGCCACATCAGGCGCATCGCAGAGTTTCTGGAGGACTGGAATCTCTGGTGTTATAGCGTTCTCTAATATCTCCAAGTCTAGTAAGCCTAGGCACAGTCTCACTGAACGAATGGATAGCAGGAAGATAGCACAAAGGCAAAGTTCTGTGTATAAGTCGCTGTACGCAGCAAGATATCGATAACCAAATTCTTTGTCTAAATAACTCTCGAACAAGATTCTTGAATCTCGAATAACTTGTTCTAATACAGCAAAGGAATTAAGTAGCAACATACTATGCGCCCTAGTTATTGATAACAGTTCGCTGCATGGATGAATCATGTTGGTCCTCCTATATCTTGATCTAGCTGATCAAAGTCTAGAGTCTACTATTATTTATGGATAGCAATCCCTATGATTGGTAGAAGTTCCAGAGAACTGAATGAATGCTTTGGTGTACGTAACCGATAACAGTTCGCTGCTAGGATGAGTCATTCGGTGCCTCGTGTATCTCTTCTCAATATCTTCATTATCAGCAAAAAACGCACCATGTCCAGCATAGAATTTCAGCTAAGCAAGGCGATTACAACTTGGAATATAAGAATAAGATACGATTCCACATGATCCAATATCTTCAATACCAGCAAGTGTAGAGAGGAACGTTGGAAACTTTGAAGTGCCTGTCACTCGAACATTCTTGCTACGGGTTTGGCGTGTCCAACATCTTCCGGCAATGTCTCGATCAATAGCAGAACGGCATATCCACGAGCTACATTTCAACAAAAGCGTCGCAACATGCCAATATCCCAAACCCAATCATACCCGTGAGGTATCCAACTCGTCCGGCTAGCGCTGCTCCGTTGCTCGTCGTAACAAAGTGGAAGAAAAGCTTCTAATTAGGCAGGCTTATTAGCAGCTCCCCACCTGCACCGGTGACCGCGAAGTACGAAACCACGCCTTCGTGGCGCGGACCACACAGAACACCCGACCGCCGTTTGTAATTAAATATCGAAACAAATGTGCCAACGGGAAACAGTCCCAACCGACGGGGACGTGCCGCCCAGCTAGCTCCGCGTTCGCTGTCGCGATTGCGAGCGGTGCGGGACTAACCGCAGAACGCGCTGGGACGTCCCCGTACACAGCCCGGGATGGAAATGGAGCAAAAGCGCATTCAAATGCTGCACGTGGCGTGGTTTCGCAGGAACCGGGGGAAGCAGTGGCCGGTGATCGGCCCGGCGGAGGGACCTGCACTGCGTCCTTCGCTGCAAACGCCGCACATCCGGCTCTCCACACTGCCTATGGCATTCATTTGCGCGCCGATGGTGGCAACAGCAGCATCAGCTACAGCAACTGGTGGTGTCGGTGGATACGTGTGAATGATTGTGTATCGACGAGGCGCAGCACAACAAACACTTTGTCGACCCTCCTCTCTCGCCCCTCCGTAACCCCTTTACCACTCGCTCCAACGCACGCAACAACAACGCCCGGTGTTTGTGTGTGCTGGAAAACATTTCCAATTCAATTAAATGTTTTTCGTTCCTCCGCCGGGATAGGGGGTTCAAATCGGAATCGGAAAATCGGTTTCCCGTCGGTGACTGCAAGGTTGCAACAGGAAGCAACACGCAGACACACACACACGCGCAATAAGTGTACATGCAAAAAAGAGTATACAGGAGAGTGAATGGTTTTTAGGTTAGATAAAAAAGCACCTTTTTGCGAGTGGCAGCAGCGCAAACAGGCGGGCCGTGGTGTCACCAACGAGCAGAACGATTGAGATTGGGAGTGAGTCGTTATAATCTGACTCGTTAACTCACTCTTTTGTTAGATTATGGCGACTCTCAAATGAATGGCTAAACGTTTCGAATCCCAATGGTGAGTAAGGGTGAGTTAACTCCCTGACAGGAATTGTTATTCTCATCTCTATCACTCACGCAGGGTGAGCTAACGCATCTTATAATACAGCCGGAACACTTTATAACATCTCCAGCACGTAGCTGTTATGTCTGTACTTCAAAATACGTTAAAATCGCAAGATTTTGGCCAAATGTGTAATGTTTTGTTTGCAAACGTTTCACCATTACTGCGCTCATGCGTCTTGGATTAGGCGAATGCAGAAATAATGCTTCTACTAAATGGATAAATATCGCATTAGGCTGTTGCCGTGTGCTTAGCGAGCGCGCTGGTAAGGAGCGAAGCTAGCGTCTCCTCAGCGCTCTTGTGTAGCTCACGTGCTAATTGCGCCGCAAGCGGTGCTCCCTGCTGTAACCGGCTACGCGTACCTGTCCGGGCAGTGATTAGTGCGCCCGGTACGCACACATAACCCCCACGGTTGGCCATTCCAGCGGCTGGGCTGGTCTGGTCCCGAAACGGTATGTCATAACCGGTGCAGCGGTGAAGCAGTAGCAGTGCAGCGGAGCAACACACACACGCACACACGGACGTACGGAGCAAAGCTGTGCGGTTGTGTGGAAGATCTCGCTCCGGAGATCGATCGAATCAATCGGGCTGTCAATTAGTCGAGAAGGAGGAGGAGAAGGAGGAGCGGGCCGGATGTATTCTCTTCCCGCGTCGCTCGCGCCCTTCCCCCCTGCCGGCAGTATCTGTCAGATAAATCAGACCGGCTTTGCGCGCTTGTTCTTACGACAGCCCTCCGCGCTGGGGTCGGGAGCAGGACAACTGATTTCTTTGTGCACGCGAACTCCACTTCCTGCGCTTCCTATGGCTTCCCGGTGGCCAGTTTCCCGCCGGGGATGTACGCCTTTGTGTAGGTGTGGGTGTGCTTGAAATGAGAACAAATTCGTATGAAAACCAGAGATAACATGTTGAAAATTTTGTGGTAAATAAAATGTTTTTATACACATATAAGAAAATCGGCATAGTTCAGCGATCCCCTCGGAAACCCCGCGGATTTCTGACATCCTCCGCTCGACGATGGCCCCGTCCGAGGTTGAGCCGCAAAAGGTAAATCCAATTCCCATATTGTGCCCGGAGCACTGTCGCCGTGTTATTATTAGTCGACGCGAGAAAGCCACCCGACCGGGCACAATAGGCCCGGCGAAGGCTCTCCAAGCACAATGATAACTGAGCTGAGCAAAAAAATAGGGGGAAAAAGAACAAAAACTAGAAAGTAGGTCCTGGGTGGCCCCAGGATCCGTGTCCTGATTCTGCGAAACATAGCAACACACATCTCCGGAATTGGAATTGGACTCCGGTGAGCAGCACGGGAAGCGGAGCACGTCCATAAAAGTGGGATTATATACATTTAGTGTGCCCCTTCGCCCTCCCCCTTGCGGCTCGGGAACGATGATGAGGTTATGGCATAATGGGCGAAAGTGCTCGCCATCGCAGCCAACAAGTGGGCCCCCGTCGTACCTACCCGTCGCCGGTGGTGCTCCCGGGAGATACCAGGAACGGCAGAGCGGCCAAAAGGACAGAAAAAGCCACGCGGGAATAAAATAACAAACCTTCCACACTCTCTCTCACACACACACACACGAGGATGGTCGTCCTCGCTTTGTCTGGTTGTTTGTGTCGATGCGTGGGCGAGTTCTGGGAGATGCAATTAGGGACCATTTTTGCCATGTCGCTCCAGTGGCCGTTTCAATGGACGTTGGAGTGAAGCAAACAACGAAAAAAGAGAGCTGGACGCTCGATAAGCCCGGATATGTCAGCTACCGGGTAAGCGCTGGTGAGTCACACCGCGCGGTTCGGGCTATCTTATCGGTGTTATCGGCTGTTGCTGCATCGGTGTGAGGGACATACCGATGACCGCCCAAGAACTGATTAGTGCGTATATCTCGGCCGCATTGGCGGTTTTGCAACCGATTGATCGTACATGGGCTAGTGTTGGTGCTAATGAGCGTTTGCTCCTATTTCGCCATGTAGGGGCTAGGGAGTCGCGAGCGAATCGCACTAAGCTACTACGTTAGAGTGACTCGAGTGTACCGATGACCGCCCAAGAACTGATTAGTGCGTATATCTCGGCCGCATTGGCGGTTTTGCAACCGATTGATCGTACATGGGCTAGTGTTGGTGCTAATGAGCGTTTGCTCCTATTTCGCCATGTAGGGGCTAGGGAGTCGCGAGCGAATCGCACTAAGCTACTACGTTAGAGTGACTCGAGTTCGTGACGGAGAGTTGCTAAGACTCCGACCTCTGACTCCGCGGTCAGTGACACCCGACTCGTTCACTCACTAGAGTTGTGCGTACTGAGTAAGAGTGAGTGAGTGAGTTAAATCCTTGTAATGAAACGAACCTGTTAACTCCTCGTACAGAATCATAATGACTCGTTTGGGAGTTGTTACAATCTAAACGCGACTAAACGAGTGAGATTGGGAGTGAGTCATTACAACCTGACCGGGAGTGAGCAAGTATCCGTTAAGTCGTTATAGTCTAATTCACTCAGGAGTGGGTTACTAGTCGCCGCAGAGATCCTAACCCCAAAAGAGTGAGTGGGAGTCGTAAAACGAGCAGAACGATTGAGATTGGTTCCGAGGTTGAGCCGCAAAAGGTAAATCCAATTCCCATATTGTGCCCGGAGCACTGTCGCCGTGTTATTATTAGTCGACGCGAGAAAGCCACCCGACCGGGCACAATAGGCCCGGCGAAGGCTCTCCAAGCACAATGATAACTGAGCTGAGCAAAAAAATAGGGGGAAAAAGAACAAAAACTAGAAAGTAGGTCCTGGGTGGCCCCAGGATCCGTGTCCTGATTCTGCGAAACATAGCAACACACATCTCCGGAATTGGAATTGGACTCCGGTGAGCAGCACGGGAAGCGGAGCACGTCCATAAAAGTGGGATTATATACATTTAGTGTGCCCCTTCGCCCTCCCCCTTGCGGCTCGGGAACGATGATGAGGTTATGGCATAATGGGCGAAAGTGCTCGCCATCGCAGCCAACAAGTGGGCCCCCGTCGTACCTACCCGTCGCCGGTGGTGCTCCCGGGAGATACCAGGAACGGCAGAGCGGCCAAAAGGACAGAAAAAGCCACGCGGGAATAAAATAACAAACCTTCCACACTCTCTCTCTCGCTTTGTCTGGTTGTTTGTGTCGATGCGTGGGCGAGTTCTGGGAGATGCAATTAGGGACCATTTTTGCCATGTCGCTCCAGTGGCCGTTTCAATGGACGTTGGAGTGAAGCAAACAACGAAAAAAGAGAGCTGGACGCTCGATAAGCCCGGATATGTCAGCTACCGGGTAAGCGCTGGTGAGTCACACCGCGCGGTTCGGGCTATCTTATCGGTGTTATCGGCTGTTGCTGCATCGGTGTGAGGGACATTAGCAGCAACCGATTATGTAGGCCAACCTGCCGACTCCCGGCTCCGAAAACCGGGGAGGGTTGAACGGTGCAGCGATCCCCTTCGGAAACCCCGCGGATTTCTGACATCCTCCGCTCGACGATGGCCCCGTCCGAGGTTGAGCCGCAAAAGGTAAATCCAATTCCCATATTGTGCCCGGAGCACTGTCGCCGTGTTATTATTAGTCGACGCTGGTGGCAACAGCAGCATCAGCTACAGCAACTGGTGGTGTCGGTGGATACGTGTGAATGATTGTGTATCGACGAGGCGCAGCACAACAAACACTTTGTCGACCCTCCTCTCTCGCCCCTCCGTAACCCCTTTACCACTCGCTCCAACGCACGCAACAACAACGCCCGGTGTTTGTGTGTGCTGGAAAACATTTCCAATTCAATTAAATGTTTTTCGTTCCTCCGCCGGGATAGGGGGTTCAAATCGGAATCGGAAAATCGGTTTCCCGTCGGTGACTGCAAGGTTGCAACAGGAAGCAACACGCAGACACACACACACGCGCAATAAGTGTACATGCAAAAAAGAGTATACAGGAGAGTGAATGGTTTTTAGGTTAGATAAAAAAGCACCTTTTTGCGAGTGGCAGCAGCGCAAACAGGCGGGCCGTGGTGTCACCGTAGTGCACTTGCTCCGAACATCGTTGTGTGTTAGGTACGAGTTGGAATACGAGGGACAGTGGGAGGTGAAGATGGTCATAAAGGCGGGCGGCAGGTTGCGTTATGGCCGTCCGAAATGAGGTTAGCTATTATTAACCGGAGAGTTTTCCCCAGCTGCTAGGGAACTAGGAACTGATCGGAAGCGTTTCCGGTTGTCAAATTTCTACGTCTTGTTCTATCATACCAGCGGGGCATATTTTGCAATTTCGCTTCAAAGGCAAAGATGAGAATGAAGTCTTGCTAAAGTTAACTTGGTTTGTGTCACCAGCGCACAGGCTGTAAACAAACAAGTGTCAGTTATGTCCGAAAGTAGACGGCAAATTGTATTCTGGTCAGCAAGTTACTCTTTCTTCATCCATGGAACGCCAACATTTCGTGGCTGTAAAGGACCTAGGAGCTGATTTGTGCTCAAACTTTTATGCAGAAGTTCTCCACGGGAACATCACAATGGCGGGTTTGATTCTCTTTGTATGTACATCCGCCTGTACTCGATTGTTCGATATCTAACTGGTGTGCTGTAGTTAGGAACACCTGTTGCCGCTGATGGTGGTGCGATTCTGTTGACACAGAGATCAGTGCAGCTACGAAACGACTCAGATTTCTTGGGAGTTGGAGTTGTAGCGAACGACTACTTCCCACTTGTCCGGCATGCTATCTTCTGATACAATTGAAACTTGAAACAACCAAATTTCCTGAATCGCATTTGTCTCTCCCATCAGTAAACCTCTGGTCCCTCGAGCTGTCAAACGAAGGATTGTCAAATTGCACTGGGCAATGTGACGTCCAGATTCTCGTAAACTTAGATCCAGGTCACATCCAGCAATTGCTGATCGTGCAACACAAAAATCGTGCAATCAATCAAAATGTCCGCACACGGTCGCACACTTGCACCAGTGTTCGAATGCCAACCCCTGTGGGCGGGGTTTGTGCAGCACCAGGTGCTGGCAGCGGAAACCAATCGATCCTGCGCGGTGCCGGCTAGTGCAGGATGTGCATCCGCGTCGAGCCACCGGCTGCCTCAGTACCCTAACAGTACCCGCTGTTGGCATAGCGAAGTTAGCAGCAACCGATTATGTAGGCCAACCTGCCGACTCCCGGCTCCGAAAACCGGGGAGGGTTGAACGGTGCAGCGATCCCCTACGTGGCGTGGTTTCGCAGGAACCGGGGGAAGCAGTGGCCGGTGATCGGCCCGGCGGAGGGACCTGCACTGCGTCCTTCGCTGCAAACGCCGCACATCCGGCTCTCCACACTGCCTATGGCATTCATTTGCGCGCCGATGGTGGCAACAGCAGCATCAGCTACAGCAACTGGTGGTGTCGGTGGATACGTGTGAATGATTGTGTATCGACGAGGCGCAGCACAACAAACACTTTGTCGACCCTCCTCTCTCGCCCCTCCGTAACCCCTTTACCACTCGCTCCAACGCACGCAACAACAACGCCCGGTGTTTGTGTGTGCTGGAAAACATTTCCAATTCAATTAAATGTTTTTCGTTCCTCCGCCGGGATAGGGGGTTCAAATCGGAATCGGAAAATCGGTTTCCCGTCGGTGACTGCAAGGTTGCAACAGGAAGCAACACGCAGACACACACACACGCGCAATAAGTGTACATGCAAAAAAGAGTATACAGGAGAGTGAATGGTTTTTAGGTTAGATAAAAAAGCACCTTTTTGCGAGTGGCAGCAGCGCAAACAGGCGGGCCGTGGTGTCACCGTAGTGCACTTGCTCCGAACATCGTTGTGTGTTAGGTACGAGTTGGAATACGAGGGACAGTGGGAGGTGAAGATGGTCATAAAGGCGGGCGGCAGGTTGCGTTATGGCCGTCCGAAATGAGGTTAGCTATTATTAACCGGAGAGTTTTCCCCAGCTGCTAGGGAACTAGGAACTGATCGTCTGACTATTTGAAATCATAAAAAGGGGTAATAATAATGTTAAAAAATGAAAATATGAACGGAACAGAAAGGAACAGGAAAGAAATTCGATTTAACTTATCACGAGTTTTTTTTTAAATATTTCTTCGAAATAAATTCTTTATAAAAAACAGGAGTAAATTATTTTTCGATACCTAGAATAGCTGTTATTTTAAATATTTTGTTTCAAAATATTAAAAAAAATGAAAAACTTTGACTATTTGCAAAAAAAAACAAGAAAGATTTCATAAAAATTACGAAGTCAAAAGAAACAAAAGACATTTCAAACGAAATTTGATGCTTTTTTGAAATTATCGTTCATACAGGGCAGGCAAACAACAATCGGTCCCTAAAATATATGTGTCTAAAAACATTGTCATGTAATGCTCGATTTTTTAAGCTAAAAGAAACACAAAAACCAGAAACTAGACCTAGACGATGAAGTTGTTGAGGAAGAAGAAGAATCTCCAACAACAATAAATCCCCCAAAAAAATAGGAAAATACATGTTTTCTGAATATCTTGCATATCTGCTTGGTTCAGGCTTCAAACCGCGTGCTCATGTGAATTTTTCGAAAAGTGAAAAAATAATGATAAAATGCAAAATTCCGGTTTTTCAGAAATTAAAAACAATTCCAGTTAAAAAAACCCTAAAAATGTTCTTCCCTGGGTTTTTTTAGCCGGGTGTAATTCCGAAGCAACGGCCGCACATCTGGGAGCGGAAGTTTACCCGTGACATCGTTTAAAAATGGTAAGGAGCGAAGCTAGCGTCTCCTCAGCGCTCTTGTGTAGCTCACGTGCTAATTGCGCCGCAAGCGGTGCTCCCTGCTGTAACCGGCTACGCGTACCTGTCCGGGCAGTGATTAGTGCGCCCGGTACGCACACATAACCCCCACGGTTGGCCATTCCAGCGGCTGGGCTGGTCTGGTCCCGAAACGGTATGTCATAACCGGTGCAGCGGTGAAGCAGTAGCAGTGCAGCGGAGCAACACACACACGCACACACGGACGTACGGAGCAAAGCTGTGCGGTTGTGTGGAAGATCTCGCTCCGGAGATCGATCGAATCAATCGGGCTGTCAATTAGTCGAGAAGGAGGAGGAGAAGGAGGAGCGGGCCGGATGTATTCTCTTCCCGCGTCGCTCGCGCCCTTCCCCCCTGCCGGCAGTATCTGTCAGATAAATCAGACCGGCTTTGCGCGCTTGTTCTTACGACAGCCCTCCGCGCTGGGGTCGGGAGCAGGACAACTGATTTCTTTGTGCACGCGAACTCCACTTCCTGCGCTTCCTATGGCTTCCCGGTGGCCAGTTTCCCGCCGGGGATGTACGCCTTTGTGTAGGTGTGGGTGTGCTTGAAATGAGAACAAATTCGTATGAAAACCAGAGATAACATGTTGAAAATTTTGTGGTAAATAAAATGTTTTTATACACATATAAGAAAATCGGCATAGTTGTCATAATTTTGATCCCCAAAAGAGTGAGTGGGAGTCGTAAAACGAGCAGAACGATTGAGATTGGGAGTGAGTCGTTATAATCTGACTCGTTAACTCACTCTTTTGTTAGATTATGGCGACTCTCAAATGAATGGCTAAACGTTTCGAATCCCAATGGTGAGTAAGGGTGAGTTAACTCCCTGACAGGAATTGTTATTCTCATCTCTATCACTCACGCAGGGTGAGCTAACGCATCTTATAATACAGCCGGAACACTTTATAACATCTCCAGCACGTAGCTGTTATGTCTGTACCTCAAAATACGTTAAAATCGCAAGATTTTGGCCAAATGTGTAATGTTTTGTTCGCAAACGTTTCACCATTACTGCGCTCATGCGTCTTGGATTAGGCGAATGCAGAAATAATGCTTCTACTAAATGGATAAATATCGCATTAGGCTGTTGCCGTGTGCTTAGCGAGCGCGCTGGGTAAGGAGCGAAGCTAGCGTCTCCTCAGCGCTCTTGTGTAGCTCACGTGCTAATTGCGCCGCAAGCGGTGCTCCCTGCTGTAACCGGCTACGCGTACCTGTCCGGGCAGTGATTAGTGCGCCCGGTACGCACACATAACCCCCACGGTTGGCCATTCCAGCGGCTGGGCTGGTCTGGTCCCGAAACGGTATGTCATAACCGGTGCAGCGGTGAAGCAGTAGCAGTGCAGCGGAGCAACACACACACGCACACACGGACGTACGGAGCAAAGCTGTGCGGTTGTGTGGAAGATCTCGCTCCGGAGATCGATCGAATCAATCGGGCTGTCAATTAGTCGAGAAGGAGGAGGAGAAGGAGGAGCGGGCCGGATGTATTCTCTTCCCGCGTCGCTCGCGCCCTTCCCCCCTGCCGGCAGTATCTGTCAGATAAATCAGACCGGCTTTGCGCGCTTGTTCTTACGACAGCCCTCCGCGCTGGGGTCGGGAGCAGGACAACTGATTTCTTTGTGCACGCGAACTCCACTTCCTGCGCTTCCTATGGCTTCCCGGTGGCCAGTTTCCCGCCGGGGATGTACGCCTTTGTGTAGGTGTGGGTGTGCTTGAAATGAGAACAAATTCGTATGAAAACCAGAGATAACATGTTGAAAATTTTGTGGTAAATAAAATGTTTTTATACACATATAAGAAAATCGGCATAGTTGTCATAATTTTGATTCATAATAACTATTTGACTATTTGAAACTATAAAATTTGAATCTGACTATTTGAAATCATAAAAAGGG
>KZ068595.1:49131-60306 GCA_002091845.1 Anopheles cracens | reverse complement strand
AAAAACAACAACACCAGCAGCAGCAGCAGCAGCAGATTGGGCTGGTGAATGGATCTCGCGGGACGTGGCCACGGAAGGAGCGGATGGTTGGAATGTGCTCATCGCCACCGACACCACCACGCCATCACCCCCATCACCACCATCACTCACTCAACCGCAGCAGTGCACTGGGCGAAGTAGGCCCGAAGATGGAGTGCGTCTACTCGCTCCTGTCGATGCTCGGCTCGACGAACGTGCTGGAAATGTCGAGCAAGTTCTTGGAGCTGTCGCGCACGGAGGAGAAGTGTTCGGCGCTGCGCCGTTCCGGGTGCGTGCCGCTGCTCGTGCACATCATCCACAACGAGGCGAACGAGGTAGCCCGGCGGAACGCACGGCACGCGCTGATGAACGTCGTGCGCTGCAACGTGCACGACGAGGGGTGCGCACGGCGCGAGATGAAGGTGCTGCGGCTGATCGACCAGCTGATCGACTACACCGACCTGCTGAAGGACGTACCGGAGCCGGTCCCGGCGGCGGAGAAGGAGCTGCCGGACGCGGAACGCCACCCGATACAGGCGATCGGGACGCTCGCGAAGATCAGCTACGACGAGGAGCACCGGCACGCGATGTGCCAGTTCGGGGCGCTGCAGACGATCGCCTCGCTCATCCAGCTCGACCACCGCGTGCACGGTGGGGCCGGCGGGCCCGACCGCGTCCCCAAGTGCGTCGAGATGCGGCGGTACGCGAGCATGGTGCTGACGAACCTGACGTTCGGGCAGGGCAACAACAAGGCGCTGCTCTGCTCGAATCGCGACTTCATGCGGGCGCTGGTGTCGCAGCTCGCCTGCCCGGAGCTGGTGCAGGTGACCGCGTCCGTGCTGCGCAACCTGTCGTGGCGCGCGGACCCGATCACGAAGCAGACGCTGGTCGAGATCGACGCGGTGACGCTGCTGACGGAGGCGGCGATGCGGTGCACGGTGAACGGGGAGAACACGCTGAAGTCGATCCTGTCCGCGCTCTGGAACCTGTCGAACCACTGCGCGCAGAACCGGGCGAAGATCTGCGAGGTGCCCGGTGCGCTCGAGCTGCTGATCGATCTGCTGCGGTACGAGGCGCCGAGCAAGACGTGGAGCATCGTGGAGAACGCGGGCGGCATCCTGCGTAACGTCGCGACCGCCAGTGTCTGAAGCTGCTGCTCGACCAGCTGAAGTCGCCGAGCCTGACGGTGGTGAGCAACGCGGCCGGCACGCTCGGCAACCTGTCCGGCGAGAACGAGCAGGACCAGCGGTTTCTGCGCGAGCACGGCGCGGTGCCGATGCTCCGGTCGCTCATCTACAGCAAGCACAACATAATCTCGAACGGGTCGCGGCTGGCGCTGAAGAACCTGCAGCGGGTGGTGCCGACACCGGCGGCCGTCGTCGTGCTGCAGGACAGCCCCGGCCCGCCGGGGCTGAGCGTGCGCAAGCAGCGGGCACTGATGGAGCAGGAGCTCGGCTGCGCGTTCTACCGGAAGCGGGCGTCCTCGCCGGAGGTGGAGGTGGTGGTGGGCGACGCGGAACCGGCCGATCAGGACCCGGAGCCGGAGACGCCGATCAACTACGGGCTGAGCGAGGGCCGGCTGCTCGAGCACGACTACCAGGAGACGGACATCGACCAGCTGACGGACTACTCGCTCCGGTACGCGGAAAACCAAACCGACTCCGAGGAGGAGGACCAGGAGGAGGAGGAGGAGGACGGGAGGGTGGTCGTGCAGGCGGTGGGTGGCGCGGAGGAGAAGGTGCTGATGCCGGAGGACTCGGTCAAGTGCTACTACACCGAGGGCACGCCGCAGATCATCTCCAGCGCCACCTCCATGAGCGATCTGCGCGGGGGCGGTGCGTCGCTGGCGCAGAAGGCGGAGCCGCCCGGCACCCCGAACCACAAGTCGAACCCGATCCCGATCGTCGACCGGCGGCTCGGGCACGACCACGGCTGCAGCACGCCGGACAAACCGTTCAACTACTGCGAGGAGGGCACGCCAGACTTCAGCCGCGAGCCGTCGCTCACCATCATCGATCTCGTGAAGTCGCCGCCGGAGGCGAAGGCGGAGGAGAGCATCCACCCGGAGCCGTTGGCCGGCAAGTCGCGCGTCTCGTTCCTCGGGACGCCCCGGGCCGAGGCGGACGAGACGCCGCTGATGTTCTCGCGCACCAGCTCGATGGGGTCGCTGTCGAGCGCGGAGCCGGCCTGCACGGACGACAAGAGCTCGATCGTGAGCGAGTTCAGCCGGATGGCGTCGGGCGTGATGTCCCCGTCGGAGCTGCCGGACTCGCCGACGCAGACGATACCGCACTCGCCGCGCGCGCAACCGAAGCGGCTGGCGAAGGCTCCCGGCCTGCCGAAGGAGGAGGAAGGAGGAGGAGGTGCAGCGGGCGGGGAGCGTCGAGCGGGCGGTGGGGAAGGAGGGGTCGGTGGTGGCGGTGGCGATGAGAATGTCGGCGCGTTTGCCGACACGGTGCGGAAGTTCAACGTCGAGCACACGCCGGCCCAGTTCTCGTGTGCGACCAGCCTCAGCAACCTCAGCCTGGACGACAAGGAGGAGGAGGGCAAGCGGGAGGGTGCGGACCACGCCGACGCGGGCCACCTGGAGCGGGAGAAGGCCGGGCTGGAAGAGCAGCAGCAGGAGAAGGAGCTGACGGAGCGGGAGCAGAAGGAGGAGAACGAGCTGGACCGGGCGGAGCAAGCGATGAAGGAGCTCACGGTGGAGGAGCCGGGCGCGGACGACCCGGACGAGCGGGAGTGCAGTATGCCGCCGGTTCTGCCGAACCCGGCGGACGTGCTGTTGCTGCAGCACGCGACCACCTGCTCCGCCGACCGGGATCCCCTGTCGGACGGGGACTCCGACGCGGACGACGGCGCCGGCGAGGACGACGAGCTGCTCGCGTCCTGCATCAGCATCGGCATGAGCAGCGTGCGGGCGCGCAGTACCGCCAAGCAGCAGAAACCGCCGTTCGCCGGGATACAGTATGGCGGCGGCCCACCAGACGACTCGGACGACAGCTCCAACCTGTCCGACAACAACGACCGCCTGCTGGAGGAGTGCATCCTGAGCGGGATGCCCAAACCGAAGCAGCTCATCGGGGGTGGCGGTGGTGGCGTCGTGAAGGAGAACCCCTTCAAGATGATGCGCATCAATGCGCTGGGCGTTGGGGCGCCGGCGAGCGATGAGCTCAACCCGTTCCACGTCGAGGACAGCCCGTGCAACTTCTCCACCGTTTCCGCCCTGTCCGAGCTGACGATGGCATCCGATACGGGGCTGCACGAACAGGACAGGTGAGTTCACGCACTGCTTACTTTGTCGACTGGAAGATGTTAGAGTTATAACAATCACTAAGTAATCATACATTGGAGCTATAGAACAGGCATCAGACGGTTAGAAATGCTTCATGTAGTATATCTCTGTTGTATTACTAGCATTATTGCATGGTTGTCAAAGAAAGGGTTTGATTGTATATGACGTATCCTATCTTTAGTTGCCAGGACTTGAACATATTGATTAATTTCTCAACGTTATTCCCATCCTTCCCGGACAGAACGGTACGCGACAGCAAGCAGCGGAAGGTAGTGGTGGTTAGCTCGCCGTCCGTGGAGTCGGACGCCGACGACGACCTGCTGACCGAGGCGATTGCCGTCGGGCAGCGGAAGGGCCAGCAGGGCCGCGCCGAGCTGCTCACCCTCACGCGCACGGCCATCGCGAGCCCACCGTCGGAGCAGTACGGTGACGATCAAGACTACCAGCTTCTGGCCGACTGCATCCAGTCCGGAATGCGCAAAGGCGGTGGCGCACCGCGCCCCGACGCCGCCTCGGTCGAGCCGCCCACCTCTCGGAAGCCAAAAAACGCGCTCACTACGCCTGCGACGCTGAAGGTAGTCGGTGCCTTGGCAGTGTCGGCAGGCGTAGGCGACCAGCCCGCGAACCCGCGGCCCACTACACAAACACCGACGAGCGCTGGCAGCCTGCCGGCGCTGGACCGTACGGACCGGACGTGCGACTGCCCGGGTACTACCACCACCAACACCACCAACACCAGCAGCAGTACGGTCAGCCGGTCGGCAGCCGGCGCCAGCATCCGCACCGAACCGCCCGACCCGCCGATCGAGCAGACGAACCCACCCGCGACCCGCCGGGAGACGATTGGGTGTGAGGCGGAGGTCGGCGACACCGGCGACCAGCGAAAGCTGGCCCGGAAATCTCACGTCGCCCCTGTCTCACGGTTGCGCAAGGTAGGTGATGCGCAGGAAGGCGTTCTAAACGTGGGCTTGAAGCTCTAACGGCTTGCTTTTCTTCTGCAGGGCACGCAACACAAGGCAATTCGTGGTAGCGCCAATGGGCTGGGGCGTATCAGTCAATCGGTGCTACCGCGACTGGTACGGCAGGGCACGTTCATCCTGGAGCGGCCAGCGCTATCCGCAGCACCGATCGTCAATGCCAAGGCGAAGGTAGGTAGGGCAGTGTTTTACGCGCACAGGGCTGTTGAGTGGTATTCGCGAGCGTAGGTCCTAGTCGCAGTCTATACCGAACAACGCGTCTAAGCTGTTACATACGCCGGATGTACGACAAGCTTTAGAGTATGATGTGGCACTGGGTCACTTCTCTGGGATTACGTCTTGGATAACAAGTAGTTCCAACAGAACACAAATGTGGATAGGAGGTCTAGGACTAGGAGAACAGTTTGAGCTGCTAGTTTGTAAACACAACCAATAAGATTATCGCTCAATCATTCCATCTAAGTTTGCTCAAAGTCTACCTGTTTGTACTGAACTTAATAAGATCAGCGGCTTAAGTCAGGGGCGATAGTTAAGGCCATTTTCGCATTGTGGTTTTCCTGGTGGCAGACAACCTGCGTTAGCATAAAAGCCGTCTTGATTTGGAGATTGCTTCTCCAAAGCTTCAGTGTAAGAAATCTTGGCTATATCAGGAGCATCTATGCCACATTATAAAGACTATGTTTGAGGCTTGGACACGATGATGTCCAATAAGATTTCCATAGCATGTTATGGAACATTTCTTAAAAAATCGACTTTTTTATTTACCTCGATCGGACAATAAGACTACATGAATTTCTTATACAACTGCTTAAGTATCTACAGATAACAGAATGCTAATGTAGTATAGTGGTTAAGTTAATGTAGTATAGAGGCTTAGATCTGTTTTCCGACGAACTGATAGTATTTGGGGATATAACAACAAACATCTTCATACGATGGACGTAAGTCGCCTGTCCTCCAAGGGAGTAGCACTGTTGCGAATCGCGATAACATTGGTACTATCATTTCTAAACGAGTTGACCATATTTCGGTTGCAGGGCTCCAGATTAGACTAGCGCACCCGACAGCTGAGCGAACAACGGCCTTCCCGTCATAAACCGAACTCAAGCTAACGTATCGTCCCACCATCTTTTTGCAGGGCATCGCGGTGGCGACGGCCGGCCCTGCCAGGGCGTCCACCAACGGCATGGTGCGCCAAAAAACGATCACGTTCGACCGGCAACTCTCGGAGGGAGCGATCCGAGCGACCGGGCCCACCAAAGGCACCGGCGCCATCCCGGTGTGGACTTCCGGTGCCACCAAAGGCAAACCCACACCGTCGACGCCCCCACCGCCGGCGGCCACCAGAAAGGGAGGGGCTTCCACCCGGGCGTGGGGCACACCGCCGCCGCTGAAGGGTAAAGTCGGCGCCGCGACCGGTGCGTCACCAACACACCGAGCGAGCGTCCCGGTTCGCGCCTGGGCCAGCCCGGCACCGAAGGCGAAGCCCGCGACGACGGCGACGACGACGACGACGGGGGTGTCCGCAGCGTGTAAAGCGGGCGCTCCGGTACGGGCCTGGGGCACACCACCGAAGGCGAAGGGCGCCGGCTCCGGGACGGGCATATCGACGGTCGGGAAGGGAGGCGCACCCGCACCGAAAGCACTGACGGTCGCCGCCGGTGGCCGCGGCGTCGGGCGCTGAGTAATATTTACTACCAACTATATCCTAAACCATTAACATTAAATAAAACCGCTTTTTTTTGCATCTGAAACCGACGATATATCGAACCAGCGCTGTGTTAGCTGATGCGGTGGTCTTGCCAGATATCACCAACAGAGGCAAGGAAGGGGTTTGAGCGGACTATGTTCATTACACATTGATGCGTGTACAGCGTTTATTCGAACGTCCCAGTGATGCAAGAGATGAAAGGTGTAAAGACCCAGGGACAAAGATAAAGCCGAGCCTTGCGTCCACGAACTCGTCAACAAATCTATCATGGGCGCTAGCTGCCGTAGCTTGGGCTCTATGGAACATCCAGTGTCCCACGACCTGAAAATACCTCCGAGACCTGGACTTCCCTGTAATTTTTCAATGGAAAATGCTCAGGGCAAGTTTTTGGAGCAAGTACGTCTGTAACCTATGTCACCACGACAGAGACATCGCTAGCTGTTTACCGCAAAGGTTCCCGCATCTCTCTCTCTCTCTCTCTAGCTCACTCGCCCTCTTTCTCGCCGTAAACCGTGTGTTGCAGAAGCCATTAGTCGCATGGCTTGTAACGGAGGCCACCATCTTTGCAGTCCGTTTGCTTAGCGTGCTGAATAATTTGTCAGCCAGCCAACATTCAACGCACGCGGGCATCATCCGCACTGATTAGAGCATAGTGCACACGGACAGCAGCAACAACAAAAAAAAGCACAAACAGAAACTCGGACGGAGACGCATGGTCGTTCAAAGGGATGTCCCATACGTGTGTGGGTGTGTTTTCCGACTGCACGTTTTGTTGCGGGCGAGCGTGCCGGGGGATGCTCGAGAGAGAGAGAGAGAGGGAGACGCAGCGGAGCACATTATTTATACAAAAACAACGTATTTGCGCCGGAACGCCGGCGTACATTGCAGCGCCCGTGTCTGCGCCCGGTGCTGCAACTTTGCTCATAATTTATTTAAACGCGCCCTCTGCCGCTTCGCCTTCGCCCCCGTTAATGGATGGGAGCGCGGGTTGTTAGGTTAGGTGCGCTCGGGAAGATGGATGATGCGCCCGGGGATGGTGTGCATGTGCATCCATGCATGGGCGAGCCGCCTCTGGGAGGTTGGGCAAGCCAAACTCGACTCGCCTGTGTGAGCGGCGAATCGAACCTGAAAATTGAGCCGACGGAGCAGCAGCGGACCCTCCCGTCTAGGTCGCCGTCTTCCGCAACTTTCTAATTAAATCAATCGCGCGATGATAAATTGACATTGATTAGCGCGCGGAACCCAATGTCACCTTCGGGACAAGGAACAGGGACATTCCCCGGTCCAAGTGCGTGGTTTGTTTGGAGCCGCCTTTGCCAGGAGACAGAGGAGCACCAACGCCCGAGCAAGGCGGACGCCTACGAGCGCACCAGGTGCCTGCCGCGCCAAACATCCGCGTGTGACTTCGCCTAATTGGTGAAGTCGCAGGAACGGTTTTGACAGTTTGCCACAGTTTTTGACGCATTGCCCCATTAGGTGGAGTTTGGCACGGTGGCACGCACCGGGCGGAAGTCGTGCGACAGGGAGGGAAGAAAGAGAAACACACGCACGCAATTAATGTAAATCCGCAAGCAACTACTGCTCCGCTGGACTTGCCCTAACCTACTGCGTGGCAAGTGTAAGTTGTTGCCAGTTTCGTTTTCGTTTTCGTTTTCGTCTCTCTCTCTCTCTCTCTCTCTTTGGGGTTGGGTTTTCGGGCTTCCGGGTAGCTTTCAATCGAACGTTACGTGGTACGCGACGCAAACCTGCAACGCGCGTCGAATTGCATTCGGCAGGCTTTGGAGCCACCAGTTCCGGTTGGGTTCCCTCCCATTTCGTTCCAAACATGAAGAAAGACGGCAGCAACAACAACTCCACAAAAAAGGCGTGGAGAAGATCTGTTTCAGCAAGACCAGCAGCAGGTGGCCGGGGAGTATCGAGTGTGATTGAGCTGCGATCGCTTTAGAATGTAAATTTAATGACGATAATAACCACCGGCGCTGGTTAGTGTGTAACGAGATAATGACGCCATTAAGGGCGGCTCGTACCAGGTGCCAATGCTTGGCAAGGGACACACACTGGCACACACTCACACCCATTAGGGCCGGGAGCGTGTGAAGCGTTGCCCGGTAGTTTGTCTTGCCGCTCGCGCGGTAACCATCTTCTTCCCTGAGCTAATGAGGTCCATCGACCTTCGGTAGTCTCCCGCGCTGCCGAGTGTTTGACGGGCAGGTCCAGCACACCGGAGGTGAGCCGTTTTCGGTATTGGCACCAAGCGGTCCACATTCCAAGCGTATCTCCCAGCCGCGGTTTGGAGATCGGTAAATCCCTCCACCTCGAGGGTGCGACGTGTCAAAAAGTCGGCACGCGGAAATCCTCCGCGGGAGTGGCGCTGTACGCGCGCGCGCGCGCGCGCGCCAGCATCTGTCACGCCAACGTCAACGGTCGGTCGAAACCGGGCGAATTCCGGGCGCACCGATTGGAAAGGTGGCCAGCTCGGGGTGGCGCTAATCTGCCGGCGCCAGCTCGCACTCGCTCGCAGTCTGGAACCGACCGCGCCCAGTCCCCAACGGGCGGTTATTTATCGACGCTGCGCACCATTTTGGCATCGCGCACATTCCGGACATTCTGGCGGTTGGCCTGCGGTGCGCTTGCTTCGTTCCGGGTTGGGGGAGGGGTTTTGCGAGCAGCGCAGGAGAAGGAAACCGGGCGGTGCGAAGTTTTGCGTTCGCCGTGTTAGTACCCTTGCGAATGGCGTGGATCTTGCAGATGTCTTGCGGTGCTGGAAGATGATCCAAAGTCTATCTTCCAGTGGTGCTCTCGATGGTTCTTCCTACAGAGAAGTTTTACCAAACGTAATCATGAGGATATGATATTCTTCTTCTTTCTTTATTCGTTATTCAGCAGGCTCACCAAAGATGCAAAGCCTGGTTTTAAAAACAAAACGGACACTTAAAACTAACAAACAAAATTCAAACTTACACACTAAAAACCGAGCACCGCAGAACTTGAAGAGCGATAAAAGAAAAGTGAAAAAGTACATGAAATATAAAGAGGTTACCTTGGTAGAGAACCTTGGTATAGAAGGTATGGAGAGTGCGGAGTTAGGAGGGAGGATCGAGTGTGGCCAGCCGAGAGCGAAAGGTTGAAGTCGAAGAGAAAGATGAAGCGGTTGGAGTGACGCAGACAAGAAGAGGTTCGTTGTGGTTGTAAACCCTACGGCAAGTAGGCAGATATAGCAGTTCACGCGAACGAAGATACCGGGAAGGAGCGTAGAAATGGATACGGGATAACAGGTCTGGAGCATCATGATATATTGAGGAGTTCGAATATGATTCAAAGTCTGTCTTCTTGCGGTACTGTTGATGTTTTTTTTTGTTGAATCTCATATTCGCTTCACGCACTTGCGGATCGCTTGAGGGTGTGGTATCTTGATGATCCAAAGTATATCATGCAGTCGATGTTGTTTGTTAAATCTAAAATTCGCTTCACGCACTTGCGGATCCCTTGAGGGTGTGGTATCTGATGATCCAATGTCTATCCTCCAGTGGTGCTATCGATGGTTCTTCTTACAGCAACATTTTACTTCACGTTATCTTGAGGATATGATATATTCTGGGACTGGAAGATGATCCAAAGCCCATCTTCCAGCGGTTCTATCGAAGGTTCTTCCTACAGCATGTTTTCATGTTTTACCTAACGTTATCTCGAGGAAATGATACATTGCGGTGCTCCGAAGTCTATCTTCCAGAACTGCTATCGAAGGTTCTACCTATAGCGACGCTTTACTTAACATACCTTTGAGGGTGTGACATCTTGAGGTGCTGGTGGATGATCCAAAGTTTGTCTTGAAGCGGTGCTGCCGATGATGCTTCCTATAGTGAAGATATACCTAGCGTAAGTTTGAGTATGGGCTAGTGCGGGGTGCTGGAAGATGATCCAAAGTTTTATCTTCCAGCGGCCTGTCTTCCTACGGCGAAGCATTGACCCAACGTACTTTTGAGGTAGACCCAGAAGAACTCCACCTTCAAGCAGAGTTGTCCATATGTCTTCCTAAATCGATGTTTAATTTACCGCACATTTGCGGATACAACATCTTGGGATTCAGGATCATCCCGCACCGAAACTCTAACCTTTTTTATTCGTCGCGCAACTGTTGCTAAACGGCGCAATACGGCCCACCTGTCAGATTTTCCCACCAGCCTGTACCAGCGACAGGGAGGCCACAAATGAACTCATCTTATTTTCATCGCCCACACCACCTCCCTAGTCACCGTCCCGGCGAGTCAAACTTTCGTCGGTTTGCACGGATGATGAGCCCACTTGATAAGCGCCAATTAAAAGCGACTCCCTCCCCGACCCACTCCGCTCCGCCACACGGTGGGTCTTCCGGCCGACGCCGGGTGCAGGTACCTGCACCGGTGGGGATCTTTCCGGTTTTGTCAAAATTTCGCACGCCACCGACAACGCCCGCAAACAAGCAAAACAACACGACGAGAAAAGAGAGAGAGAGAGAGAAAATCCTCGCTACAATATCTTTCTACCAATCCAGCTGGTCTCGCGTAAACCCGTCCAAACCCGCTAATCAACTGCGGATCCGGGGAGCCTGAGGAGCCTGAACAGGCGTCTTGCGGGGACTTGCGATTTGTGTGTAAGTAAATTCTCCGCTTTCGCGACAACGGTGGCACACGGTGGCACATACATCCGGTTGCCTGGAGCAACGGCGGCAGCAGCTGGTGATGTTGATTGAGGACGATTTCTTCACGCGTTTTGGGCTGGGGTTCGGACCAACATTTTCGACGCTTTCGAGCAAGGACGGCTTCCGGCTTCCGGCTGCCAAGAAGTTTGATGTTTTTCTCCTCGTCCATATTTGCTTACGCTAGGGTGTCGAGCCAAAAAAAAAGGGGATCCTGCAACGGGTGCACGCGTTGGTGTGGGTGATCTCAACATCGGCGACGGTAACAACTGTAACCAGGCAATCCATCGCTGGTGCCCAGGCTCGTCCGAACTGCTCGGGTTCGCGCAACCCGCTTGCAAATATAAGATTACATCAAGCGAGCGGTGGGTAAAGAGAGCCCCCAGGCCACCCCCTCTCACTCCACCCTCTTACCTTGGAAAGGAGGGGGAGTTAGCGATGGATTTTGTTTAAACTTTTCCCACCGTATTATGATTATGATTACCTCGCGTAGGCGAACCGC
>KZ068593.1:64365-94391 GCA_002091845.1 Anopheles cracens | reverse complement strand
TGAATGGTGAATGAAACTATTTCCTCTAGGGATTGTATATATGTGGTAGCTACTTTCGGAACGAAGATTGCCTTCGCATTAAATCAAAATTAAGTGTCCTTTTTCGTGTATACACGGGAGAGCACACGTGGGAGTAGCTCTACTCCGAAGGCTCTAGGTTGTTGCATAAATACCTATTTAAATTGTTTCTTTTTGTCTCTTCTTGTCTTTCCCCACAGGTTCAATCCAGCGTTTAATATGGCCACCATCCGACAAGCCATCAACGAAACGATAGAACGAGGTGAGCAAACATTGAAACGCTTGAATGAATTCCAAACGGAGGACGACAACGGTCAAACCCCGGGGAGATACATCTTTCTTCACGCAACCAAACGAAACGTAAATAAAAAAAAGCCGACCAGAAAGCGTCCCTGTTGCTGGTATCTCTGGAACGGGGAGCACTCTCAGGGCAATTTGATTTAAATACCGTACCGGGACACAGGGACATACCCATGGCGGGGCGCGCTTTATTTCAGTTTTATTTTGGGTGCGGCTGGTAGCTCCCACTTTACGACCAAACCGGTGGTTTCACGGAAATAAAAGCACCGCTCGTTCGTTTTTTTTCTTCACCCCCATCCCTATTCGACCGGTGAGTTCACGACCCAGACCAGAGCTCATCACGGAAGGGCCGGAAGTTCATTGTACGCGTGTCGGGCCACGTTCGTTCGGTTGCTTCCGAGGAGTGGATGATTTTTGCTTCCGACCAATGGTATCGATTGAATGCTAATTATCATTCGCCAGCAGTGCGTGTGCGTGAAGCACTGGTAGCCTATTGATTGGGACAGGGAGCTGCCGATAGGAAGATATGATGAGATTGAAGAATGCTTAAAAATAGCATTCCCGCGGTAGACGATGACGCATATCATTATGTTGAGGTTATGGAAGGCGGTGGCTTGCGCAATTTCAAGCTCAAATCTCATCGACTAATGCTACGAATCCCTCTTCCAGTACGGATTCCAACACCGACCCGCCTGCGAGATCTCATCCGACAGATCCGTGCCGCGCGGACGGCGGCCGAAGAGCGGGCCGTCGTAAACCGGGAGTGCGCCTACATCCGCAGCACATTCCGCGAGGAGGACTCGGTGTGGCGATGTCGCAACATCGCCAAGCTGCTGTACATACACATGCTCGGCTATCCGGCTCACTTCGGCCAGCTCGAGTGCCTGAAGCTGACCGCAAGCCCGCGGTTCACGGATAAACGGATCGGCTATCTGGGCGCGATGCTGCTGCTGGACGAACGGCAGGATGTGCATCTACTGATTACCAACTGTCTCAAGAAGTAAGTACATGGGGTTCACTCTAAGTGAGCGCTTTTGAGCGCTCTTTCTTGCTTGGCTACTAGCGTGTCAATTTGGAAGATGTGTCAGTAGAGCAACTTAGTCTTAGTCTTTTGGTGACAACTTCTCCTATTCATTTAGGAAATATCTTTAATTTTCCAAGTAAATAGTTTCCTAACCTCACTTATATGACTCAAAGATTGTTCTACTATTGACCTTTCTTTGTAAGGCTGTCTGGGGAGACTTGGTAACTTAGATCCTTCGACAAATGCTTTTTTGTGAATTAGCACCAGAGCTTCTTCTATTCGTTGTCTAAAGATCTTGATATTTAACTTTACTCACTCAGTACAACAGTAATTTTTTCCCTAACCTTACTAACATGCGAGATTAACTCCACGCTCTGTACATCCAAAGAGTCGAATGCTCTCATCAAACTCGTGGCTAAAGCTTTCACCTGTACAGAACTCGTCTGATGTAAACTTGGTAGACACACAAACATCACTGTACTAAAATCATTTCATTAGAACGGGTTTGGATGTAATTTTTGCAGTAGTACATATAATAGACACACTCTTTATGGATGAATTCTCTTTGTTCTAGTAATGCAGAGTTCATTTCATTTGATGTAAACTTGGTTTCTCCTTTTTTTACCTCATCCACCAACAGTGACCTCAACAGCCCGACACAGTTCGTCGTGGGGCTGGCGCTCTGCACGCTCGGTGCGATCGCGTCACCGGAAATGGCCCGGGATCTGGCGGGTGAGGTGGAAAAACTGATGCGCTCGCCGAACGCGTACATCCGGAAAAAGGCTGCCCTGTGCGCGTTCCGGATCATCAAGCGGGTGCCGGAGCTGATGGAGATATTCCTTCCGGCCACCCGGTCGCTGCTGAACGAGAAAAATCATGGTAAGTAATGACGGTAGTGGAGCAGCCGACTACATATCCGGGAAATGCCGTAGGCAACGTTTTATGCATAGGATATTGAGATAAATAGGAAGTAGAGAATCAGGCTTAAGTACTAGGAAGGACCCAGTGATGATACATACAAAACGATACATTTAGCACGGAAACTAGTTAAAAATTGAAATTACTCAGAGGTTTCACGGCTACCTGCGACACCAATAATTACCAACCTTCAAAGAAAGCGCGCGAAAGGCCATCATCGCGGCGTGATAATAAGATCTTCCCGGATCGCTTCAACCAGACCCGTGTAAAAGTCGTCCAGCAAGCGACCCTAGCGACGAGGGCTCCCGGTTACAGCAGGGATGTAATTTATGCTGATATATTCATTAGGGTAGCTTTGCGAAATTAGCTTGTGCATCATCAGCACCCAGTGCCAGTGCCACCTTGCGCGCGCTAACGCTAACGCTATAATCAATAGTCTGCGAAGCGGACGAACCCCACCAGCCTGGACTGGATGGGTAGCCTAACAGCGCCCGGTGTCGCCTAGATATGCAGGCTAATTAAGACAAGTAGAAACCATTTCCCGTGCCGGTTAGTCGGTGGGCGCACACGTTATGTTCGTGTTCCGACTAAAGCTGGCTTTAGTTGTTTGCAGTCATTTGTTTCGTATCTGTTGTTGTCGCAAGTTTTAGTCCTCGCGAGCCGCGTAAATATTGCTAATTTATTTAAATTTCACCTTCTTTTTCGTGTGCTCCCGTCGCAGGCATTCTCATCGCGGGCGTTACACTCATCACGGAGATGTGCGAGAAGAGTGCCGACACTTTGAACCACTTCAAAAAGGTAAGAACGCTTCGCCGTTTTGAAGTTTTTCTTCCGGCATTATTTCGGTACAAACCACATCAACATGCTCACACAACAACGGAAATCTAAAAAGAACAAAACGGGTGGTTATTTTTCACGCAAAGGAAAACAAGAAAGCAAACATATGTACGCAACGAACACACTACAACGGTACTTGGAGCACAGTTGTACGATTTTTGGAGGCTCTTGTAGTATGGCGCCTCGGTTTCGTTTCCCTTTCCAAGAAAATATATGTTTTTGACGGTTTGGTTTACTTTTGTTTTTGTGTATAAATTGAGTTTTGTTAATCGTTCCTTGTAAAAACTAGCTATAATTTCTATTAACCCTGCGTACCAGTTAGCAAATGCTAGGTGTTATGTGCTGTAAGCGTTGGTGATGAGTGCGCTAGAGGCCAGATAGTAACACGGTTTTTGGTTGTTTTGTTTAACATTTTGTGCTGAATATTATACTTTTTATAGAACCAGTGATGCGCGAGCTTATCTCGTATTAGAGTAATTGGTTTGAAACGCACTAGGCGACGTTTAGTGCATCACTAACCAGTGTACTGGTGTTTCGAAATCATTTGTAGCCTTTTTTAATATCGTTTTTAGCATATCATCGTGTGGTCGATGTGAAATGTGAGCTAATTAGAGAAAACAGTTGAAAAAAATATTTTTCTATGTCATTTTCTACGCAAAATTAATGCCAACAGCCGTATGTGCTTGCAAGGTTGGAATCTAGAGACTAGTAATGTATTATTATTTGTAGAAGCTAGTGAATTTACGGTATTTTGTACAAAATGTAGCACACATTTTAGTAGTGCTATATATACTTTCCACTAAACAAAAGACACACAAACATCACTGTACTAAAATCATTTCATTAGAACGGGTTTGGATGTAATTTTTGCAGTAGTACATATAATAGACACACTCTTTATGGATGAATTCTCTTTGTTCTAGTAATGCAGAGTTCATTTCATTTTTATCACAATTTTGTTTTATGTTTGTTATAAATATTCGCACATATATCTATAACAGCTCAATGGAAGCATTATTAGTAAGGTAGTACAGTGTCACTTTTTACGAACGTAGAGTTTGAATTTTGTATTACTTTTCACTGTCGCTATTTAGTTTTTTACTTATTGTTATTACCGAATCGTTTGGACTTCTGTTTAACATCTGCCACGCTCCAAAAATGTTAACCATTTGAAACCGTATGACAGCTGTCAGTTTTGACAGACGACAGTTTTGACAAGTTCCCAAGTAAGCTCCATTCGCTATTACTTATCGTGCCTGCGTCCAAGTGGGGGTAATAGACCAGACCCACTCATAGAGCAGGGTTTTTTTTACAACGAAAGTCCAAAACATGCCAGCAAAGTAACACCGACTGCAGCTGTACTACCGTATTTTAACCGTTTTCTTGCCATTACTTCCCACCCTTGCCTCGGAACCATTGCTCATTGCTTGCCAGGATAGTGGAAATCAAGAGGTAATGCTCCAACATACCATTCCCAGCGCTCTCTTTTCCGCCCCACTTCTGCTATCTTTCCAACCCCGTCTACTACTGCCTTCAATGCCACTACTCCTCACATCGTCCATATCGTCCAATGCTTCGCTGTGGGATGTGCGCCCCCCCTTAGCCCTATTTAAAAACCGATGATAGTAAACTCCTTTAAAACCCTAGTGAGATAAAACTGGAAGGAACTTAAAACCCGGACAGCCGGTGTATTACTGTCTCTCTCTCTCTCTGATTCATTAGCTCCTAGTTCCATATGCCATTAGCTCATTTCATGTTCCTTGCTGATTTCGTGCTGTGCTTGTTTGCCTGAATAATGTTCCGTGCCGTTCATTTCATGACTTTCATTAGTATATTTAATCTTCTTCAAAACACTTCTTTGGCGTGTGCTCGTTCCAATGTTACTGCGAAACTTTTAAAGTATCTACTGCTTCTTTATGTTCTCTGTCTTTCCGATTTATACTGTTCCCTCCAAACTCTGTTGGCGACTGTTGCTGTTTGCTTTGCTAAATGCTGCCCTTTGTCGGGAGCTGCAAAAACGTAGAGCAGCAAAACGTTATGTTCTGTTTGTGTTTCGTTTCGGGTTTTTGTCTACTTTTTCCCAGTGCCCAGTGGAAGTTGGGTTGAAACTTTTTCGCTTCACGTTTACCACGTTAGTGGCCACCGACCACCGTCGTAGGCGCGCTGTAGAACGCACGCAACAGGACGCGATCATGTGAGATGGTGGTGGTGACTGTCTTGTGTAATTCTGCTCGTTTGTTATCCCGCTTATGGTGTTATTTGGTGTGTCGTTGCCGCTAGGCGGCTTTCGAAGTTAGTTTAGTGTTTGTTTTGGCGATTTTGATTTGATGGTTGAGTTTGGGGCTCGAAAGTTTGGTCCGAAAACTGTCCTTCACCATTTGCTGTTTGCGTATTTTCGTGTATCATTATTTCCACACATTTGTTCCTGTTTCTTCTAGTGTGCCTTATAATTTTGCACCGTTTTCAAAATTTTCGTAATGAGTTGAAGATTAGTTTTGTGTATTATTTATGAAAGCTGCACGATAACTCTGCAACACTGAATAGTTGTTTTGTTCACAATATTGCAATTCTTTCATCTAAACACTACTAAAGATAGAATAACGATAAAGTAACCTAACTGTCTTTTCTCCAAGTTGTCAAACAAAACTAGCTCTTTAACATACACTGTAAATACACATCATTCCTATAATTTTAATTCCAAAACATGTCGTTAGATGGTTTCTATAAGCGAGGTGGCAACATGCAAAGCTGCGCCAACGACAATTGCTACCAAGATTACTAACGTGGTCTAAGAGTGTTCTTACCTTTTCTTACCTCAATCCTTAGTTCTGAACTAACTGTTGTTCTACTTTCTGTAACTATCTGCTTAAGGATCCTCTTTTTTGTTGCTCCATATAAATGATTTAATAGGGTTTTAATCGCTACAGGATATTGGGTTATAGAACTGCCATATAATTGATTTTTATTATCTGCACGGCTTTAACTGGCATTCGGCGCGGGCTTCAATCAACGAATTGCAAATCCATTAGTGATCGCTGTTTATTCCCCGTATGCAATAATCACGCGTAGCTCACGCAAATCAATCATGCCGCTATAGACACTCACTCACGCATATATTTTCCCAGTTCCACACACAATCGCGAGCACGACGGGTACATCACAATTACTTGTGAGCCAGACCCGCTCCTCACCCCAACAAGCATGCCAAAACCCCCACATCGGTTTGGCACTCTCTTCTCAAGCATGAAGCGTTTCATAAACGGACGGAGTGTGTGTGTGTGTGTGTGCTATGCTGCAGAGTATCGTGTTTCCGTGTTGCGTCTCACATATTCGCTTGAAATATTCATCACTTCTCCGAATGCACATTAGCCTTGCGCCTTGTCGGACGGACCTCGTTATGTCTGTCGGATTTATTTGGCCGTCTGCTGGAGCTGCTGCTGTTGCCGTTTCCGGTCAATGCTGCCGGTGTCTGATCGACTGCCTGGACCGGGGACGCGGACAAAACTAAACCGTGCCGTTCTCTCATATCATCCACCCCCATATGAAGTGTGTCACGAACACACTCTCGACCACCCTTCCACCTTACCTCCCCCTACCCATCCCATCCTAGCCCTCTTCTCGGCTGCATCCTGTGAAGCCTTCGCTAAAACAAAGGAACGAAGGATGGCAGTACGGAGAACAACACACAAGCACCTCCTTCTCCAAAATGACAAAGCAAGGGAGCGAAGACACTCGTCCTATGTCCTTTTGTGTATGTGTGTGCCATGCATCGGAATCAGTACACTCACCTTCTCCTCCTTCCCCCAGCAGCAAGCACACAAAAGTCGATTCATCTTTTGTGTTGTGAAAAAAGTTTTAAAAGCGCAATGCTCGCTTCTCTACACCATGCATCCCGGGGCAACGTTTTTATGGTCTCGATAGTGGCCACCCCACGCCCCGCGGTGTCTCCTTCTTCCTCCTCCTCTTCTTCTTCTTCTTGGTCTTCCTGTCTGCAAAGTATGCACAATTCAGCACTAACTTATTTCCCCACCGCGTTTGTGTTTCTCTTCCCGATGCGCATATATGCAGATTGTGCCGAATCTGGTGCGAATCCTGAAAAATCTGATCCTGGCCGGCTACTCACCGGAGCACGACGTGAGCGGTGTTAGTGATCCATTCCTGCAGGTAGGTTCAACCGTTTTTTTGTGTGTTTTCTCCCGCCCCAGTTCAGATTCAGAAGTTACGACGCTTTTGTTTTGTCCTTCTCATCCCTTTGAAGGTAAAAATCCTACGCCTGCTAAGAATCCTTGGACACAACGATCCGGACGCGTCGGAAGCGATGAACGACATTCTGGCCCAGGTGGCAACCAACACGGAAACGAGCAAAAACGTGGGCAACACCATCCTGTACGAGACGGTGCTCTCCATTATGGACATCAAGTAAGTGACGGATGGGCACGGTGGCCTGGAGCTGTAGTTCGGCAGACTACATGACCATCGATTTCATTCTGCCTGCTGCTCGTAACAGATCCGAAGGTGGCCTTCGCGTGCTGGCCGTCAACATTCTCGGCCGGTTTCTGCTGAACAGCGACAAGAACATACGGTACGTCGCGCTCAACACGCTCCTGCGGACGGTGCACGCGGACATCTCGGCTGTGCAGCGCCACCGCAGCACGATACTGGAGTGCCTGAAGGACCCGGACGTGTCGATCCGGCGGCGCGCGATGGAGCTCTCGTTCGCGCTGATCAACTCGCAGAACATACGGGCGATGTCGAAGGAGCTGCTCGTCTTCCTCGAGAAGGCGGACCCGGAGTTTAAGGCGCAGTGCAGCAGCCGGATGGTGCACGTGGCGGAACGGTACGCGACCTCGATCCGCTGGCGGCTGGATACGCTGCTGAGTGTGCTGATAGCGGTAAGTTCTGTCGGCTTTTGTAACCTTACCTTCACCTTGCTATCCTGCATTGCTTGTATAACAACACTTTTGAGAGCTACGCACAGAATCGAAGATAGGATAAGGACTAGATGGCGATACTTCACACACAGTGTACTTTGATCAAACTCGCTGCAAGTGTCTCTCAACAATCAGCAACACTCACGGCTTACTATGTTGAATATTCAAGACAAACACAATCTATTTAATATCGATCTTGTATTGGACAATGTCTTACTGTACATTAGGTTCCATCTATCTTTTGTAACTTTCCGATTTTGCCTTTGGAGTACAATCTCATCTCTTTCTTGTTTGCCTCTAAACCGTTCCCATCCAGTTGGAGGTGTTTAGGAAATGGATCTGAAAATATTAATCCACGATTTATTTGCTGTTCCTCAGGCCGGTAACTACGTGCGGGATGATGTGGTATCATCCACCATCCATCTCATCCTCAACAGTCCACCGGAGGAGCAGGCCTACATTGGATTGCGGCTCTGGAGCTCGGTACACAATGTGGCCAACTCGGAGGAAAAGCAACCGCTGCTGCAGGTCGCGGTATGGACGATCGGAGAGTATGGCGATCTGCTGCTCAGCTCCGAGCGGATCGAAGGTAAGCGATGCGAAAGCGAGCAAACATCCTGTAGCAGTTGGCTCCTCTTGCACATGGCTTCTTCTGTGTCGTGCTCGTCTGCGAACGCGTATGAACAGAAACGCATCGTTCATCGCATGTAGCAAATGGGTTTAGAATCGCTAATGTCGCATTTGTGATTAGTCTTACACAGTGAGATGGATGTTGTGTATCGGCAACAAGCTTCACCTGGTAGAGCGGTATCCTGTAGTGTTTTTTACAATTCCCAGCGCGCACTTCTCGATCTGCTCGGTGGCGGTGACGATCCGATCGACGGGCTCGGCCTGACGCCGACAGCTGACGTGCTGATTTCGGGCAGCACAAACACGAACGGCAAATCCGTCACGGTACCGGCTCCGACGGCGGGCAACAATCAGGATCTGCTCGATCTTCTCGGCAGTCTCGACATGCCGGCGAGTACACCACCGGCCGCCGTCAACTCGTCGCTGTCGTCCACCGGCGGTACACCGATGCTCGGCGGTATCGGGCTCGATCTGAACAGTCTCAATGACAACAGCATCAAAAATGGTACCGGCGGCGGGTTGCTCGCAAACTCTTCCTCCTTCGGTGGGCTCGATAATCTGCTAAATTCCAACCTCTCACCGACTACCATGCCAACGATGCCTGCCGTGACGGGTTTGGGATCGCCACTCGGCGGAGCTGTCCTCGGTAGTTTGACGAGTCCGACCTCGCCGGTAGTGAACAGCACCACCACCAACGGTGGCAGCCTGTTCAGCGACTTTTCGGCGGCCGTGATCAACAATAATGATGTGAGTAATGGCTTCGGTCTATTAGCCTTGCGTCCTGTAGTATTTCCTATATCAAGGTTTGAATAGCTCGTAATTCAAACAAAAAAAAAACCTACACGATAATAACTCACTTGTTTTGGCATTGTTTAACATATTCGGCTTTTATTTCAGGAGCATGCGAAACTGCTGACGGCACTGGACAAAAATGGCATCCTGGTGCAGCTGTCCGCCAAGCACACGGGCGGTGCGTTACAGATCCTCATGACGGCCACCAACAATTCGCTAACCACCCTCGAGCAGTATCTATTCCAGGTGAGTGCTAGAATCTGTGTTAGACACAGTTGACGTTACCATAATCCTAATCTCGCTTGTTTGCTTACTCCACAAGGCGGCCGTACCGAGAAGCTTCTCACTCCAGATGCTTTCCCCGTCCGGTTCGACGTTAGCACCCGGTGGTACCATTACGCAGGAGCGTGTGTGTGCGCCTCTAAAACACGTAAAGATGTTGAAATTCCTGCAGAACATCAGCTCGTCGATACCTATCAGCGGCTGCTCTGGTCTACCTCGGTTTCGACGACGACGAAACAGTACGCACTGGTGTCGCTTGCCAAGCTGAGCACGCGCATCCGGACGAAGGAAGAGTAAGTTTCAATTTGTGAGGGGTAGTTAGATGCACTAACCCAATATGGACGTACAATTGTAGAGAAACGCGCGTGAAACAGATGATCGAAGCGTTCGGTTCGCATCTGAACATCGATCTGCAGCAGCGCGGTGTTGAGTTCGCACAGCTCTTCCGCGACTACAGCCATCTGCGGCCGGCACTGCTGGAGAAGATGCCCAAGATCCAGAAAACGCTCCCGAACGGCACGGACGGGGAAGGTGGCGTCGGTGCGTTCGAGGATCAGCAGCCGAGCATCGATCTGATCGAGGGTGGAGATGATGGTGACTCCTCGCTGATGATCAACACCGGTGTCGTAGGGGTTGGCAAGATTGGTTCGGACTCGGTAAGCCAAAAGCACAAGAACATCGTCCCCATTTCTTCCATATTCAACACTTGTTTACAATTCCCAGCGCGCACTTCTCGATCTGCTCGGTGGCGGTGACGATCCGATCGACGGGCTCGGCCTGACGCCGACAGCCATCTCTTTCTTGTTTGCCTCTAAACCGTTCCCATCCAGTTGGAGGTGTTTAGGAAATGGATCTGAAAATATTAATCCACGATTTATTTGCTGTTCCTCAGGCCGGTAACTACGTGCGGGATGATGTGGTATCATCCACCATCCATCTCATCCTCAACAGTCCACCGGAGGAGCAGGCCTACATTGGATTGCGGCTCTGGAGCTCGGTACACAATGTGGCCAACTCGGAGGAAAAGCAACCGCTGCTGCAGGTCGCGGTATGGACGATCGGAGAGTATGGCGATCTGCTGCTCAGCTCCGAGCGGATCGAAGGTAAGCGATGCGAAAGCGAGCAAACATCCTGTAGCAGTTGGCTCCTCTTGCACATGGCTTCTTCTGTGTCGTGCTCGTCTGCGAACGCGTATGAACAGAAACGCATCGTTCATCGCATGTAGCAAATGGGTTTAGAATCGCTAATGTCGCATTTGTGATTAGTCTTACACAGTGAGATGGATGTTGTGTATCGGCAACAAGCTTCACCTGGTAGAGCGGTATCCTGTAGTGTTTGTTTTGTGTGTTCTTTTATCTCCCTCACGCTCCGCGCCTCCCTTCATCACATGGTGTACCGGTACTGCTTGCCCCTCATTATCCTGTTGCACCGCAACCACCAATGTGCCCGTACTTTCGTGTGTGTGTACTTGTTTTGGCATTGTTTAACATATTCGGCTTTTATTTCAGGAGCATGCGAAACTGCTGACGGCACTGGACAAAAATGGCATCCTGGTGCAGCTGTCCGCCAAGCACACGGGCGGTGCGTTACAGATCCTCATGACGGCCACCAACAATTCGCTAACCACCCTCGAGCAGTATCTATTCCAGGTGAGTGCTAGAATCTGTGTTAGACACAGTTGACGTTACCATAATCCTAATCTCGCTTGTTTGCTTACTCCACAAGGCGGCCGTACCGAGAAGCTTCTCACTCCAGATGCTTTCCCCGTCCGGTTCGACGTTAGCACCCGGTGGTACCATTACGCAGGAGATGCGCGTCACAAGCACAGCCAAGGTAGGTGTTCGATACGAGAAACGACATAAAGCGAAGCAACCTACAGTTTTTTCTTCTATGTTTCTAACTGAACCAGGCCACGCTAAGGATGCGTCTGCGAATATCGTACCAATCGGACGGCAATCCGGTGCAGGAGCAGACGGAAGTGTCCGGCTTCCCGGAGGAACCAACCGAATGAGACCGGAACGAAAACGAGGTGCATCGTTCGTCAGCACACTTCGGCCGCAGCAGCACAACGCCGGCAGCTAAGCTGTTGCCTGCGGGCGTGTAAAGGTGAACAGCCGTTCTGAGCCCCACCTTTCCTTCCCGTGGCAAGTCTTTCCCCTTGCGTTCGAGAGCCAATTTATGTGCATTGCGTGATTTTCGTTCTTGACCGTTCGGCTGCGCGTGCCTGCGCGGAAAGGGGCTCCCTAGGTTGAATTGTATAGCTTGTAGTAGATTATTAATCATGCTTTTTAAGACACTATCAAACATCCATCCATCGGGGTTGTTTTAACCTTTCCGACGCAATATTACTTTATTTAAAACGACTAAAAAAATGATAACAATGTTTCCGTTAGTGGAAGGGGTTTTCGATCGTAAAAGTCGTAAAATCTTGCGATGTAAAATTATCTCACGGTTTGTATTTTTAAACACTGCATTTCTCTTGTTGTGGTCTTCTTCTAGACATTTATCCCAAATTCAATCTAAAATTTGTTCAGTTCTCTACTATTTGCCAGCTAGGTAGAAACTTCTTCGATTTTACGATCGGAAACCCTTTCAGGCAGGGTTTGCGGTCAATCTTTGAGGTGTGTATTGCAAAATTTGAGTTCTTTAATTGCTCCAGTATCCTCTTCATGAGTTTAAGAGAAAGACTAGATGGAAGGAAGTCACCTTTGCAGAGCATGGATGGAAAGAACCGAAAAACGAGGAAGAGAGCGAGAGTGCGTTTTATGTTTCTCTGGCGTTACGGAACGCTTTCCTTAGAACTTGTATACGCGCGCTTATGTGTGTGTGCGTGTATTTTTTGTTTTGCTTTAAAGTGTGCACATGCTTGCGTTTATTCGATGATTGTACATACCAGTTTTGCCTGTGCTGTTGAAGTATGAAGCGAACAAGAGTTTTAGTTATATTCCTACTGAACTTCCCGTATTCTACGCGCGTTGAACAGAGAAAAAAGACGTCGAAGAGAAAAACGACAAAAGACAGCAGAAACAAACGCCTATCATCCCCCAAAACATAGCTTATAAAAATTAAATAAAACTAACCCGTTAGGCCAATGAATGACGAAGTGAAAGGCAAGTAGCTAAAGTGCAAGATTAGTAAGTGAGATAGCATGAGATCGTGGTAGTGTCAGAAGCTTTCAGACATAAAGGAAAAGTCAAAGCGAGCGTATAAAGTGACACTCGCGTTAGAAGGGCGCGTTAACCAAGTAGCGGAGGGTGTAGGGATACATGTTGAGGAAATAGTGAAACACGTTTAGGGAAACAATCTATACAATATTATAAATATCAATCACCCTACAAACAAATCACACATACACACACATACACCCCAATACAAACACACATCTACTTACGTAAGCTACTTATCGGTACGGGATAAGTGTTGAACGAGGAAGAAAAAAAGGGGAAATGTGGCTCAATATGAGAAGAAAGCGTTACGGCGGAGCTTAATAGCAGGAAGCTGATTGTTAATTCGTGTTACACTGATGTGCTGCCGATGTGTTTAGTGTCCGTGTGCGTGTGCGTGCGTGTTACGAAAAGCCCTCTTCAAGATCTTCCATACATCCTTCGTCGGTTCCTACGTTTGTGCGCTGCTGAAGCATGTGGTTGCCATCCTGTGAATGTAAAAGGTCGTAAGTTTGTTTCATACAAAAGAACAAGAAGAAGAAACGGTGTGTGAAACGGCGAAGCGATAAGGGATAAGGGAGAAGAAAACGATGTGGCCATGCCACCCGAGATCTGGTGTTTTCCGTCCAAAAAACGAAAAGAATGAGAATTAATAGTGAAGTGTTGTGTGGTTGGTGTTGCGCTGCAGATAGGTGAAGTTGCAGAGAGCACACATGCAAGGAACGAAAACACACATACACACGTAGCTGTAACAAGAGAGCGATAGGGAACAGGATAGAACGAGAGAATCAGAATCATCCTGACGAAATGTGTGTTAAACTTCGAACCCACTCTTAGCTGCACTTGTTTTTGTAAGTCTTTTTGGTAAAATATAACCGGTAAGCGCTAGTGATTGATTTTGTTCTGTTTTCTTTTGTTGAGTTGTATGAGCTTTTGACGTTTTCTTTCCATTTTGCTTTGTTTCTCCATTATTTCATATCTGTTTCCATTTTCTGGTGGCAGGAGCTGAAAGATTGTACTTAAAACTTGTTTAACACGTAAAAAAGATAATATTTTCCTCGGGAGGGACGTCCGTGTGTGATGTAGAAAGAGAGCAATAAGCAAGCATAGCCCCCTGGCAACTCGTATCCATTGACCGAGGACCTTTCTCCGTGTAGCTATCCCTCGTTGTACAGTCATCCTCTCGGTGGAAATGTTGTATTCTCCTGTGGGCATCGCCCTTTCGGCGGGAACGTATTAAACACACGTAACAATGGTTAACTTTTTAAAAAGAAAACGATAACGAACAGCAGGATTTACAAGGAGAGCAGCAAAAAAAAACAGAAAGGAATGTAAATTCGACCGGTGAGTTCACGACCCAGACCAGAGCTCATCACGGAAGGGCCGGAAGTTCATTGTACGCGTGTCGGGCCACGTTCGTTCGGTTGCTTCCGAGGAGTGGATGATTTTTGCTTCCGACCAATGGTATCGATTGAATGCTAATTATCATTCGCCAGCAGTGCGTGTGCGTGAGGCACTGGTAGCCTATTGATTGGGACAGGGAGCTGCCGATAGGAAGATATGATGAGATTGAAGAATGCTTAAAAATAGCATTCCCGCGGTAGACGATGACGCATATCATTATGTTGAGGTTATGGAAGGCGGTGGCTTGCGCATTTTCAAGCTCAAATCACATCGACTAATGTTACGAATCCCTCTTCCAGTACGGATTCCAACACCGACCCGCCTGCGAGATCTCATCCGACAGATCCGTGCCGCGCGGACGGCGGCCGAAGAGCGGGCCGTCGTGAACCGGGAGTGCGCCTACATCCGCAGCACATTCCGCGAGGAGGACTCGGTGTGGCGATGTCGCAACATCGCCAAGCTGCTGTACATACACATGCTCGGCTATCCGGCTCACTTCGGCCAGCTCGAGTGCCTGAAGCTGACCGCAAGCCCGCGGTTCACGGATAAACGGATCGGCTATCTGGGCGCAATGCTGCTGCTGGACGAACGGCAGGATGTGCATCTACTGATTACCAACTGTCTCAAGAAGTAAGTACATGGGGTTCACTCTAAGTGAGCGCTTTTGAGCGCTCTTTCTTGCTTGGCTACTAGCGTGTCAATTTGGAAGATGTGTCAGTAGAGCAACTTAGTCTTAGTCTTTTGGTGACAACTTCTCCTATTCATTTAGGAAATATCTTTAATTTTCCAAGTAAATAGTTTCCTAACCTCACTTATATGACTCAAAGATTGTTCTACTATTGACCTTTCTTTGTAAGGCTGTCTGGGGAGACTTGGTAACTTAGATCCTTCGACAAATGCTTTTTTGTGAATTAGCACCAGAGCTTCTTCTATTCGTTGTCTAAAGATCTTGATATTTAACTTTACTCACTCAGTACAACAGTAATTTTTTCCCTAACCTTACTAACATGCGAGATTAACTCCACGCTCTGTACATCCAAAGAGTCGAATGCTCTCATCAAACTCGTGGCTAAAGCTTTCACCTGTACAGAACTCGTCTGATGTAAACTTGGTTTCTCCTTTTTTTACCTCATCCACCAACAGTGACCTCAACAGCCCGACACAGTTCGTCGTGGGGCTGGCGCTCTGCACGCTCGGTGCGATCGCGTCACCGGAAATGGCCCGGGATCTGGCGGGCGAGGTGGAAAAACTGATGCGCTCGCCGAACGCGTACATCCGGAAAAAGGCTGCCCTGTGCGCGTTCCGGATCATCAAGCGGGTGCCGGAGCTGATGGAGATATTCCTTCCGGCCACCCGGTCGCTGCTGAACGAGAAAAATCATGGTAAGTAATGACGGTAGTGGAGCAGCCGACTACATATCCGGGAAATGCCGTAGGCAACGTTTTATGCATAGGATATTGAGATAAATAGGAAGTAGAGAATCAGGCTTAAGTACTAGGAAGGACCCAGTGATGATACATACAAAACGATACATTTAGCACGGAAACTAGTTAAAAATTGAAATTACTCAGAGGTTTCACGGCTACCTGCGACACCAATAATTACCAACCTTCAAAGAAAGCGCGCGAAAGGCCATCATCGCGGCGTGATAATAAGATCTTCCCGGATCGCTTCAACCAGACCCGTGTAAAAGTCGTCCAGCAAGCGACCCTAGCGACGAGGGCTCCCGGTTACAGCAGGGATGTAATTTATGCTGATATATTCATTAGGGTAGCTTTGCGAAATTAGCTTGTGCATCATCAGCACCCAGTGCCAGTGCCACCTTGCGCGCGCTAACGCTAACGCTATAATCAATAGTCTGCGAAGCGGACGAACCCCACCAGCCTGGACTGGATGGGTAGCCTAACAGCGCCCGGTGTCGCCTAGATATGCAGGCTAATTAAGACAAGTAGAAACCATTTCCCGTGCCGGTTTTCTACTGATTACCAACTGTCTCAAGAAGTAAGTACATGGGGTTCACTCTAAGTGAGCGCTTTTGAGCGCTCTTTCTTGCTTAGCTACTAGCGTGTCAATTTGGAAGATGTGTCAGTAGAGCAACACCTACTCAAACTCTAGACTCCGACTATTTAGACTTATCTTCTCTTAGTCTTTTGGTGACAACTGCTCCTATTCATTTGGAAAATATCTTTAATTTTTCAAGTAAATAGTTTCCTAACCTCACTTATATGACTCAAAGATTGTTCTACAATTGACCTTTGCTTTCTTTGTAAGACTGTCTGGGGAGACTTGGTAACTTAGATGCTTCGACAAATGCTTTTTGTGAATTAGCACCAGAGCTTCTTCTATTCGTTGTCTAAAGATCTTGATATTTAACTTTATTGACTAATGACTACATCAATTTCTTCCCTAACCTTACTAACATGAGAGATTAACTCCACGCTCTGCACATCCAAAGAGTCGAATGCTCTCATCAAACTCGTGGCTAAAGCTTTCACCTGTACAGAACTCGTCTGATGTAAACTTGGTTTGAATGCTAATTATCATTCGCCAGCAGTGCGTGTGCGTGAAGCACTGGTAGCCTATTGATTGGGACAGGGAGCTGCCGATAGGAAGATATGATGAGATTGAAGAATGCTTAAAAATAGCATTCCCGCGGTAGACGATGACGCATATCATTATGTTGAGGTTATGGAAGGCGGTGGCTTGCGCATTTTCAAGCTCAAATCACATCGACTAATGTTACGAATCCCTCTTCCAGTACGGATTCCAACACCGACCCGCCTGCGAGATCTCATCCGACAGATCCGTGCCGCGCGGACGGGTCTCTCTCTCTCTGATTCATTAGCTCCTAGTTCCATATGCCATTAGCTCATTTCATGTTCCTTGCTGATTTCGTGCTGTGCTTGTTTGCCTGAATAATGTTCCGTGCCGTTCATTTCATGACTTTCATTAGTATATTTAATCTTCTTCAAAACACTTCTTTGGCGTGTGCTCGTTCCAATGTTACTGCGAAACTTTTAAAGTATCTACTGCTTCTTTATGTTCTCTGTCTTTCCGATTTATACTGTTCCCTCCAAACTCTGTTGGCGACTGTTGCTGTTTGCTTTGCTAAATGCTGCCCTTTGTCGGGAGCTGCAAAAACGTAGAGCAGCAAAACGTTATGTTCTGTTTGTGTTTCGTTTCGGGTTTTTGTCTACTTTTTCCCAGTGCCCAGTGGAAGTTGGGTTGAAACTTTTTCGCTTCACGTTTACCACGTTAGTGGCCACCTAGTAATGTATTATTATTTGTAGAAGCTAGTGAATTTACGGTATTTTGTACAAAATGTAGCACACATTTTAGTAGTGCTATATATACTTTCCACTAAACAAAAAACACACAAACATCACTGTACTAAAATCATTTCATTAGAACGGGTTTGGATGTCATTTTTGCAGTAGTACATATAATAGACACACTCTTTATGGATGAATTCTCTTTGTTCTAGTAATGCAGAGTTCATTTCATTTTTATCACAATTTTGTTTTATGTTTGTTATAAATATTCGCACATATATCTATAACAGCTCAATGGAAGCATTATTAGTAAGGTAGTACAGTGTCACTTTTTACGAACGTAGAGTTTGAATTTTGTATTACTTTTCACTGTCGCTATTTAGTTTTTTACTTATTGTTATTACCGAATCGTTTGGACTTCTGTTTAACATCTGCCACGCTCCAAAAATGTTAACCATTTGAAACCGTATGACAGCTGTCAGTTTTGACAGACGACAGTTTTGACAAGTTCCCAAGTAAGCTCCATTCGCTATTACTTATCGTGCCTGCGTCCAAGTGGGGGTAATAGACCAGACCCACTCATAGAGCAGGGTTTTTTTTACAACGAAAGTCCAAAACATGCCAGCAAAGTAACACCGACTGCAGCTGTACTACCGTATTTTAACCGTTTTCTTGCCATTACTTCCCACCCTTGCCTCGGAACCATTGCTCATTGCTTGCCAGGATAGTGGAAATCAAGAGGTAATGCTCCAACATACCATTCCCAGCGCTCTCTTTTCCGCCCCACTTCTGCTATCTTTCCAACCCCGTCTACTACTGCCTTCAATGCCACTACTCCTCACATCGTCCATATCGTCCAATGCTTCGCTGTGGGATGTGCGCCCCCCCTTAGCCCTATTTAAAAACCGATGATAGTAAACTCCTTTAAAACCCTAGTGAGATAAAACTGGAAGGAACTTAAAACCCGGACAGCCGGTGTATTACTGTCTCTCTCTCTCTCTTCTCCGAATGCACATTAGCCTTGCGCCTTGTCGGACGGACCTCGTTATGTCTGTCGGATTTATTTGGCCGTCTGCTGGAGCTGCTGCTGTTGCCGTTTCCGGTCAATGCTGCCGGTGTCTGATCGACTGCCTGGACCGGGGACGCGGATTTCCACGCTTGGCAAACATTTTCATTTGTATTTTCGCATAGCTTTTTTCGCCCCTCCCCTATACTTCTTCTGCCGCCTTCTGTCAGCTGTTTTCGGTTTTCCCTCAAGTGTGTGTCCTGCTGTGTGAATGGAGCATAGGCTTTCGAAGTTGTGGTTGTGTGTGTGTTTTCGTTTGAATCTCTGTGACTTGATTTCAAATGCTGCAGGCTCGCTCCATCCTGTCCTGTCCGGGGTCATCGTTGCTGTGCCCGTCTATCTTCGACACTGTTCCTCTACGCGCTGGGACGTGTTTTTTTCGCTGCAAAGTTTACTTATTCATGTTGCGCTTTCTATTCTCGCCAAATCGCTTCCTATCCGTCCCATCGAAAGCAGTGATGCATCCCGCGTGAAGCTGAGCAACACTGCAATTTCCTCTTTATTCCTGGTGTTGTTTTTTTATCCAGTGCCAAACTAATTTTTGGCCGCACGCCGACGAACGGCAGCTAATCTATTCATATCGCCTATTGACGCTTCCATTAGGGAGCGTTTTGATGTTGCTTTTGCCCTTTCGTCCCAATCAGGATGTATTATATTTTCATAATGAATTTTTAAATGAGTTGTCTCTATAATGATCCTCAGCACTATAAAGAAATATGTTAAAACAATATTGGGTTAGGGTGTACAACAGGGTGTACAAAAATACCCCGCTTGGAGCAGGGATGTTTATGTGCTGAGTAATAGTAGTTATTCGCCCAAGAGCTTACTTATGTAGGCTTCTATACAAGTTGGACTCGTAAATCAAAAAGGCCGACAAAATATATAAAATAGTGCGTAAGTCTACGCTTACTAGCCGCGAACACTCCAGCACTAAGTGAGCTTCTTGTACACCTTAACCGAATATTGTAAAAGCCCTCATTCGTTTTTCATCTGAATGTATAAAAGCTATAATCTAAACTCCTCCAAAATCCAACTAAAGGCAACACCTGCTCGAGAACCAGAATAATAAACCTTTTATCACGCACCCATCGTTTGGAAATGTTTTAAAGCATATTTCTTTTCCACCGAAGCGGAAATAGCGGATCCTTCCTGGCACACCTGCGAGTGAACTCAGCCGGGCTTCCGTAAGCTCCCGCGAATCCGGAAAATGAAATCCGCGCGGGCCGACATAAAAATTCATTACTAACACACAAAACTAAACCGTGCCGTTCTCTCATATCATCCACCCCCATATGAAGTGTGTCACGAACACACTCTCGACCACCCTTCCAGGCCGTCTGCTGGAGCTGCTGCTGTTGCCGTTTCCGGTCAATGCTGCCGGTGTCTGATCGACTGCCTGGACCGGGGACGCGGGTTTCCACGCTTGGCAAACATTTTCATTTGTATTTTCGCATGGCTTTTTTCGCCCCTCCCCTATACTTCTTCTGCCGCCTTCTGTCAGCTGTTTTCGGTTTTCCCTCAAGTGTGTGTCCTGCTTTTTTTGTCTACTTTTTCCCAGTGCCCAGTGGAAGTTGGGTTGAAACTTTTTCGCTTCACGTTTACCACGTTAGTGGCCACCAACCACCGTCGTAGGCGCGCTCTAGAACGCACGCAACAGGACGCGATCGTGTGAGATGGTGGTGGTGACTGTCTTGTGTAATTCTGCTCGTTTGTTATCCCGCTTATGGTGTTATTTGGTGTGTCGTTGCCGCTAGGCGGCTTTCGAAGTTAGTTTAGTGTTTGTTTTGGCGATTTTGATTTGATGGTTGAGTTTGGGGCTCGAAAGTTTGGTCCGAAAACTGTCCTTCACCATTTGCTGTTTGCGTATTTTCGTGTATCATTATTTCCACGCATTTGTTCCTGTTTCTTCTAGTGTGCCTTATAATTTTGCACCGTTTTCAAAATTTTCGTAATGAGTTGAAGATTAGTTTTGTGTATTATTTATGAAAGCTGCACGATAACTCTGCAACACTGAATAGTTGTTTTGTTCACAATATTGCAATTCTTTCATCTAAACACTACTAAAGATAGAATAACGATAAAGTAACCTAACTGTCTTTTCTCCAAGTTGTCAAACAAAACTAGCTCTTTAACATACACTGTAAATACACATCATTCCTATAATTTTAATTCCAAAACATGTCGTTAGATGGTTTCTATAAGCGAGGTGGCAACATGCAAAGCTGCGCCAACGACAATTGCTACCAAGATTACTAACGTGGTCTAAGAGTGTTCTTACCTTTTCTTACCTCAATCCTTAGTTCTGAACTAACTGTTGTTCTACTTTCTGTAACTATCTGCTTAAGGATCCTCTTTTTGTTGCTCCACATCCATGATTTAATAGGGCTTTAATCGCTACAGGATATTGGGTTATAGAACTGCCATATAATTGATTTTTATTATCTGCACGGCTTTAACTGGCATTCGGCGCGGGCTTCAATCAACGAATTGCAAATCCATTAGTGATCGCTGTTTATTCCCCGTATGCAATAATCACGCGTAGCTCACGCCCCTTCCAGCTTCCCTTCCTCTACCCATCCCATCCTAGCCCTCTTCTCGGCTGCATCCTGTGAAGCCTTCGCTAAAACAAAGGAACGAAGGATGGCAGTACGGAGAACAACACACAAGCACCTCCTTCTCCAAAATGACAAAGCAAGGGAGCGAAGACACTCGTCCTATGTCCTTTTGTGTATGTGTGTGCCATGCATCGGAATCAGTACACTCACCTTCTCCTCCTTCCCCCAGCAGCAAGCACACAAAAGTCGATTCATCTTTTGTGTTGTGAAAAAAGTTTTAAAAGCGCAATGCTCGCTTCTCTACACCATGCATCCCGGGGCAACGTTTTTATGGTCTCGATAGTGGCCACCCCACGCCCCGCGGTGTCTCCTTCTTCCTCCTCTTCTTCTTCTTCTTCTTCTTGGTCTTCCTGTCTGCAAAGTCTGCACAATTCAGCACTAACTTATTTCCCCACCGCGTTTGTGTTTCTCTTCCCGATGCGCATATATGCAGATTGTGCCGAATCTGGTGCGAATCCTGAAAAATCTGATCCTGGCCGGCTACTCACCGGAGCACGACGTGAGCGGGGTTAGTGATCCATTCCTGCAGGTAGGTTCAACCGTTTTTTAGTTTTCTACCTCCCCAGTTCAGATTCAGAAGTTACGACGCTTTTGTTTTGTCCTTCTCCTCCCTTTGAAGGTAAAAATCCTACGCCTGCTAAGAATCCTTGGACACAACGATCCGGACGCGTCGGAAGCGATGAACGACATTCTGGCCCAGGTGGCAACCAACACGGAAACGAGCAAAAACGTGGGCAACACCATCCTGTACGAGACGGTGCTCTCCATTATGGACATCAAGTAAGTGACGGATGGGCACCGAGGCCTGGAGCTTCAGTTCGGCAGACTACATGACCATCGATTTCATTCTGCCTCCTGCTCGTAACAGATCCGAAGGTGGCCTTCGCGTGCTGGCCGTCAACATTCTCGGCCGGTTTCTGCTGAACAGCGACAAGAACATACGGTACGTCGCGCTCAACACGCTCCTGCGGACGGTGCACGCGGACATCTCGGCTGTGCAGCGCCACCGCAGCACGATACTGGAGTGCCTGAAGGACCCGGACGTGTCGATCCGGCGGCGCGCGATGGAGCTCTCGTTCGCGCTGATCAACTCGCAGAACATACGGGCGATGTCGAAGGAGCTGCTCGTCTTCCTCGAGAAGGCGGACCCGGAGTTTAAGGCGCAGTGCAGCAGCCGGATGGTGCACGTGGCGGAACGGTACGCGACCTCGATCCGCTGGCGGCTGGATACGCTGCTGAGCGTGCTGATAGCGGTAAGTTCTGTCGGATTTTGTAACCTTACCTTCACCATGTTTTCCTGCATTGCTTGTATAAAAACACTTTTGAGAGCTACGCACAGAATCGAAGATAGGACTAGGACTAAATGGCGATACTTCACACACAGTGTACTTAGATCAAAATCGCTGCAAGTGTCTCTCAACAATCAGCAACACTCACGGCTTACTATGTTGAATATTCATGACAAACACAATCTCAATGTCTTGCTGTACATTAGGTTCCATCTATCTTTTGTCGCCTGTAACTTTCCAATTTTGCCTTTGGAGTACGATCTCATCTCTTTCTTGCTTGCCTCTAAATCGTTCCCCTCCAGTTGTAGGTGTTTTGGAAATGGATCTCTAAATATTTGTCCACGATTTATTTGCTCTTTCTCAGGCCGGTAACTACGTGCGGGATGATGTGGTATCATCCACCATCCATCTCATCCTCAACAGTCCACCGGAGGAGCAGGCCTACATTGGATTGCGGCTCTGGAGCTCGGTACACAATGTGGCCAACTCGGAGGAAAAGCAACCGCTGCTGCAGGTCGCGGTATGGACGATCGGAGAGTATGGCGATCTGCTGCTCAGCTCCGAGCGGATCGAAGGTAAGCGATGCGAAAGCGAGCAAACATCCTGTAGCAGTTGGCTCCTCTTGCACATGGCTTCTTCTGTGTCGTGTTCGTTTGCGAACGCGTATGAACAGAAACGCATCGTTCATCGCATGTAGCAAATGGGTTTAGAATCGCTAATGTCGCATCTGTGATTAGTCTTACACAGTGAGATGGATGTTGTGTATCGGCAACAAGCTTCACCTGGTAGAGCGGTATCCTGTAGTGTTTGTTTTGTGTGTTCTTTTATCTCCCTCACGCTCCGCGCCTCCCTTCATCACATGGTGTACCGGTACTGCTTGCCCCTCATTATCCTGTTGCACCGCAACCACCAATGTGCCCGTACTTTCGTGTGTGTGCGCCTCTAAAACACGTAAAGATGTTGAAATTCCTGCAGAACATCAGCTCGTCGATACCTATCAGCGGCTGCTCTGGTCTACCTCGGTTTCGACGACGACGAAACAGTACGCACTGGTGTCGCTTGCCAAGCTGAGCACGCGCATCCGGACGAAGGAAGAGTAAGTTTCAATTTGTGAGGGGTAGTTAGATGCACTAACCCAATATGGACGTACAATTGTAGAGAAACGCGCGTGAAACAGATGATCGAAGCGTTCGGTTCGCATCTGAACATCGATCTGCAGCAGCGCGGTGTTGAGTTCGCACAGCTCTTCCGCGACTACAGCCATCTGCGGCCGGCACTGCTGGAGAAGATGCCCAAGATCCAGAAAACGCTCCCGAACGGCACGGACGGGGAAGGTGGCGTCGGTGCGTTCGAGGATCAGCAGCCGAGCATCGATCTGATCGAGGGTGGAGATGATGGTGACTCCTCGCTGATGATCAACACCGGTGTCGTAGGGGTTGGCAAGATTGGTTCGGACTCGGTAAGCCAAAAGCACAAGAACATCGTCCCCATTTCTTCCATATTCAACACTTGTTTACAATTCCCAGCGCGCACTTCTCGATCTGCTCGGTGGCGGTGACGATCCGATCGACGGGCTCGGCCTGACGCCGACAGCCGACGTGCTGATTTCGGGCAGCACAAACACGAACGGCAAATCCGTCACGGTACCGGCTCCGACGGTGGGCAACAATCAGGATCTGCTCGATCTTCTCGGCAGTCTCGACATGCCGGCGAGTACACCACCGGCCGCCGTCAACTCGTCGCTGTCGTCCACCGGCGGTACACCGATGCTCGGCGGTATCGGGCTCGATCTGAACAGTCTCAATGACAACAGCATCAAAAATGGTACCGGCGGCGGGTTGCTCGCAAACTCTTCCTCCTTCGGTGGGCTCGATAATCTGCTAAATTCCAACCTCTCACCGACTACCATGCCAACGATGCCTGCCGTGACGGGTTTGGGATCGCCACTCGGCGGAGCTGTCCTCGGTAGTTTGACGAGTCCGACCTCGCCGGTAGTGAACAGCACCACCACCAACGGTGGCAGCCTGTTCAGCGACTTTTCGGCGGCCGTGATCAACAATAATGATGTGAGTTTCCGTCTATTAGCCTTGCGCCCTGTTGTATTTCCTATATCAAGGTTTGAATGGCTCGGAATTCAAACAAAACAAGTTCACCTACACGATAATAACATACTTGTTTTGGCATTGTTTAACATATTCGGCTTTTATTTCAGGAGCATGCGAAACTGCTGACGGCACTGGACAAAAATGGCTGCTCCCGATAGAATATGGTAGGCTATTACTCGTCTATTGGGGCAAATTAAAATAAATAACATGTTTACGGAGTGCGGGAGGAAGATGAATCCTTTGAAAAGTAAACGAGAGAATAGGCATACGAAGCTCCGCTTAGTTATGGTTCCTTTCCTTCGGGAACCACGCTGCAACGTATTGTTGTGTAAGTACTAGGGAATAAATGGAAAACCTTCCACAAACACACATCCACTAACACACTCATCTATATTAAAACCAGGTAATGAGAAAGTAAAACGAACGAACGGCAAGCGTATGACAAAATGGTGAAATATAAATAAATGTAACATACATTATTGTAATTATATTGCTTACTACCTTCCTGCGAGTGTGTGCGAAACTGTGTGATGATAAGATTTGTTTGGAAAGAACACAACACACGCTGCCGTTAATTTCAAACCGTTTATTCGTACGTTTATTTGTTGCTCATCAAGAGTATACAACACTAAACGCTTCGCAATAATAAGAGCTTGATTTAAAAACGAGCTAAAACCGTATTATGATTCGCGTTCTTTTTTTATTTTGTTTTCTCTTGCCTTAAACCTTTTACAATATCAATAGCGTGGTGTTGTGAGTTCGAGGGTTGGTGGTGGTGCTAGTTTCTTCGCTGATAACGGATAAAAACGATAAAGGGATGATATTGGCATTATTGTTGCACTTGCCACTTTGCCACATCACGGTAACGTTTCGTTTCCTTGTCCGTCTGCATTGCAGAATTTTCGTCTGAAATTCGTTTTTAAAACATTGAAAAAGCGCAACTAGGGTTTATTTCGAACCAGCTGGGACGTGGTAGAGTGGAGTTCCCAATCAGTTCATTGTAGGGTTCTTTTTATCTGGCCCGCTCACGGTTGAGCACAATTTATTCATTGTAGGGTTATTGTGCTTAATTCCGGAGATTCGGTCGTTCCGGAGGAGCGCTCAGGAATTCCGTTTAGAATTGTTCCCTACTTTCCTCTTTCTTTATCTGATTATAATCGAAATGTTCGAAGGGATTGGCTTAAAAAATCTCAAACTTGTGCCTACGTTTTCTTCTACTCTTAAAAGCCCAATTTAGGTGGACAAAACGTGTGTGCAGTTTCTAAAATAGATTCTTTTCGGTTACTTGTATATCGCTTGAATTTGGCATTACGGTTGATTACGTTAAATATCTATTTCGCTCGCTATCCCTGTCTCTGTCTATGAAATAGAATAGGAAGCCGGTTTTTCACAAAATCACTACTAAGCACGGCACCTTCGGCTCTACCAAGTTTCAGCAGTAATATTTAGGTGTGGATTTTTGCGTGTCATATCTAAAATATAATCGTTGCTTTATTTATTTCGTGCTCGTTTTTAAATATCTAATTTCGATTCAATTCTGCTCGCTGCTGCGCTTATCTAGAAAAACAAACTCTTCACGAGTCGTTCGCGAACTGAACGCGCGTTCCCAACTACACCCTACGGAAGCAAATAAATTATCAACAGAACAGGAAGAGTGGAAAACAAATCAACTGGTTAAATAAGAGGAATATTCGTAACAATCATCCACCCTTCTACTCCGTGCTCTGCTTTGGAGTTGTGCTGAGAAGGGAAAGCGAGTAAAAAAAACGCTACACGCAGTTTAAAACATATCGCACTTGAGAAGCTCGCCAGTTAACAATCTAACACGGTTCAGATAGATAGTAGTAGTAACGGAATCGTGCATTAAACAAAGTTTAAATGAAATATCGAGCCGATTATAGAGCGCACTGTGGGCAAAATGGTATAAGCTCCCTCTTCCGTAGTGACGGTTTGTGACCCGGATGACTTTGCCCTTAGAAGTATGCAATGCATTTCATCAAAGTATGCCGTGATGTTTCTAATTTCTCGAATTGAGCCCTGCAGCCAAAGAAGAGGGGGTTTATACAATTATACGTCTTAGTAAAATCATTACGCCGATTGTTCGTGTTTTGTAACAAACGCTACGCACATTTTGTGGGATTCTTTAAGAAATTTAACACAAAACATCGCTCCGATTTTATGCACGTCTCGAAAATCGTTCAAAATATATAATTTTATCCACGAACCTGACCACAAAAGTGTAAATAATGCAACTTGTCATCTGTATTGCATACTTTGTGGCGCAAATTTGCATCAGATGCCAGAAAGTATGCAATCAAAACGACCGATTACATGCATTATGAACACTTTGTTTCAGCATGCAAAGTTTGCTTCAAATTCCTTACACGAGTCTCTCCCTCCATGACAATAAATTTGATATTCGACTCACGGTTTCATCACATGTTTGCTTTTTTAAAAACAGTTTCCACTATTTCCGTTCTCGCCTTTCGCCTTTCCGCGTCATGTCCTTTGTCGAAGCCTTCCATACACGCGCGCACGCGGCAGGAAGCATCCCGTTCGGCGGCCACCAGTCCTCCAGCTAGTAACGTTGCGTCGTTCCTTTTGGAAAACCTTAGGCCTCGAAAAATCAGTTCTCGTACTCGACGTAGTCGAATGTGTAGCGCGGCTGGAACTCTTCGGACAACCGTTCCGGTTCCGTCACCGGCAGGTGGCACACCTTGTTGTGGCAGATGTACGCCGTCGGCATGTTCTTCACCATCTTGAAGTTGTCGAGCGATTTGCGGCGCCGGACGATGTGCGGCGGTTGGTCGATCTTGAGCTGCACGATGATCATGCCCGGCACGTAGAATTCGCGCACAGCGTCGACGAGGGCGTTCGCTTCGGCCGCCTCCGGCCCGACGACGATCAGCGTGTTGCGGCCCTGCTCCTCGAGCAGAGCGGCCGACATCATCTCGGGCAGGACGTACCCGAACGGGGACGTGTGGGCGAAATAATCGAACAGGGTGCGAGCTTTCTCCTTCAGGCGCTCCTCCTCGAAGTAGTCGCTGAGCAAGAGCAGGTTGTGGGCGGCAACACTGTTACCGCACGGTTCGGCACCGTCGTGATCTGGAAATGGGAGAAGGAGGATTGAAATTTTTTACAAAATTATGTGAAAGAATATGAACCCATTCTGTCGTCTGTCAGAGAGCGCTATTCATTATGCACTTTCAGGTGGATATTCACTTTCTCTTTATGCGTTTGATATTCACATTCATGTAGTTTCCTATCAAACCGCGATCCAGTCATGACCAAGTCCAGAATCAGATTATTGATAAATGTAGATCCCAAAGGATCCTGAATCTCTTGGAACTTTTTGATCGGACTCCTCATTTAGGCATGGAGCAAAAAAAAACAAGAACACTCACCTTCCTTTAGCCGCACGGCCACGTTCGGCGAGTTGGCTTCCGAGTAGAAGTAGGCACCGTGTTTCGGATCCCAGAACAGCTCGTCCTGTATGTCCTGCAGCTCCTTCGCCCAGTGCAGCGCATGTTCGTCCAGCGACGCAACGTAGTAATCGATCAGACCCTTTATCAGGAAGGCATAATCGTCGATGAACCCATAAATCGGACGTTCCCTGTCGAAAGAGTTCCAGCATCATTTCGCAACCTAGTGAATCAGGATCTTGACGCCAAACTTACGATGTCAAAGGTTCCTCGGCGTCTCCACCGTAGCACGATCGCAGCAGCTTCCTCGCCTGCACGTCGTACAGATTCGCCCGGATAAACTTCACCAACTCGCCGGCCGTGCTCAAATACTCACTCCTGGCCGGGGCATCCTTCACGCACGCCAGCTGAGCCAACCCGGACAGTACGAGCCCGTTCCAGGCACATATGATCTTCGTGTCCAGGTGTGGCCGCGGCCGCTTATCCCGTACCTCGTGCAGCAGCTCATTGCCCACCTTCAGGATGCGCTCGACAACTTCCACCGTGGTGTTAAACTTTTCCGCAGTTTCCCGCACCGAGCCGTACACGATGAGTATGTTCTTGCCGAGCAGGTGCCCGTGTGGGTCGCTATTCGGTTCCACATTGCCGGCCGCCTGTACGTCGTAGTGTTGGGCAAACAGTGCCGTCGGGTCCACCTCACCCAACTGCTCGCCGAACTTTCCGACGTTCGCAGCGAAAATCTCCTTTATCTCGTCGTACGTCCACGCATAAAAGGCACCCTCAATCTTTTCCGCACTGTCCGCCGTGGGCAGCGAGTCCGCGTCCTCCCCGCTGTAGAATCCCCCGGCCGGATGGCGGAGGTCCTTGCAGAGGTAACGATAGATGGCATCCGCCACCGTCAGATAGGAGGGCTTCCGGGTGAGCCGGTACCCGTTCGCGTACAGCGACAGCAGCTGCCCCTGGTCGTACAGCATCTTCTCGAAGTGCGGTACGTGCCACTTCTTGTCGACGGAGTAGCGCGCGAACCCGCCGAACACGTGGTCGTGTATTCCGCCGGCCGCCATCTTGTCCAGTGTGTTCAGCACCACGCCGAGTACCTTGTGCTTCGGTTCCTGCACGTGCAGATGGAACATCAGGTTCAGCTTGGACGCTTCCGGGAACTTGGGCGCACCGAGCGAACCACCCCAGACGAGATCGTAATTGCGCTGGTAGATGTTGATCGCCTGCTTAAACTTCGCCTCGAGCGTCTCGACGCTCGTCGCGTCCTCCACCTCGTCCGCCCGCTTCTGATCCACGTTGCGCCGGATCGCTTCGATCACGGAGCGGCCCGTCGTCACCAGGTCCTCCTTATCCGTGGCCCACTTGCCGGCCAGCTTCGTCAGCACGGTCGTGAAACCGGGCATACCCCAGCGATCCTTCGGCGGGAAGTAGGTGCCGCCCGTTACCGGGGCCAGGTCGGGCGTTAGCCACACCGACATCGGCCACCCGCCGGACCCGTTGATCAGCAGGATGAACATCATGTACAGCTTGTCGATGTCCGGCCGCTCCTCTCGGTCCACCTTCACGTTGATGAAGTGTTCGTTCATAATCTTCGCGACCTCCTCGTTCTCGAACGATTCCTTCTCCATCACGTGGCACCAGTGGCAGGTGCTGTAGCCGACGGACAGGAAGATGAGCTTATTCTCGGCCCGCGCCCGCTGGATCGCTTCGTCGCCCCACGGGTACCATTCGACGGGGTTGTGTGCGTGCTGCAGCAGGTAAGGCGATTTCTCTTGCTTCAGACGGTTGGTAAATTTCGGTTCCGTTGATCCACCGCTGGAACCGCCGCTCGAGTTGGCCGCCATGCCCTTCGAATCGTTCGAGCAGGTGCTGTGGGGGAGGGACGTTGCATAATGTCGATAAGGGCACGGGTGGGACACGTGGGATAAAGCAGACAAAAACCACACATTCAAGATTA
>KZ068593.1:12929-31391 GCA_002091845.1 Anopheles cracens | reverse complement strand
CTTCCGCACTCGGTCGGTTGTCGGTCAGACGAATCTCTTCCGGTTTGGTGATTTCTTTGATCTTGATACCGAGCGGGTTATCGTGCGACATCGCCGGTCCGGCGCTGACCGGCGACGGTGCCGGCGTCGGCGCCGCTGTCGTCTGCTGCCTTTGAAGTCCTGCGAGATCCTCGACCTCGGCCGCATAGTTTCCCTTCACCTCGTTCGTTTCCTCGTCGTTGTGCTCGCTGCCGGCCCCACCCTTGCCGTTCGTGGTGGCGGAGTCTGTTATTTTGAAGTTTTCTGCAAAAAAAAAACAAAACGCGGAGGCAACGCGGAGGACATTGTTTCCGTTCGATTAGGAAGTCAAGTAGCGCAGAAACGCACCAGACCGTGGTCAGATGGTGCGGCCGTACTTACCCAGCGGTGGGCAGTTGTCGTACTCCGGGCAGCATCGACCGGGAATGTACTTCGGGTCGCAATCGTTGCGTTTGTAGCAGCTCACCTCACTGCACGTAATTTCGCCCCCTGGAAATGGTAGATCCGTGTGGCGTGATTAGTTTCATTGAAGTGAACTAAACTAAATAAAGGGAAAGCTGCTCAGTCGAGAATGTACGCAGTGAATTGTAAGGATGGCTAGGCTGAGAAACAAAGCGTTAATAACACATTAGTAAAGCATTGTCACAAATATTATATATCCGCCCAAAAGTATGCATTTTGCACAACAGACGATTTATTAACGTATTATTAATCCACTAAGCATTATAGCTAATCAACTTTACCATGGTTTAAACATAACAAAGTAAGTTTATTTACGCCGAGAAGTATGCAATTTGTGCTATCAAATATTTCAGTATTGAATTATTACAATTGACATTAATAATGATTCATAAATAAAAGATTGGTTTAATGCATGTTGCATACCTTTTGGAAAACATATGCAATTCGCATGACGAACGCTTTATTAACGAATGATCATATCTCTATTTTCTCAGTTTTGATTAATGTTGGCCTTGATGAGATCTTGCTCACTGTGGCGCAGTTTTTACAATATTAAATGAGATGTGTTATTCATGCACAGAGCAACTATTAATATCTTACCCTGACAGTAACAAGAGCGGCACGGTGTGTTCGGGTCGAAGACTTTCTCGCCGTTCGCGTACGTTTTGCCGTCCCGTTGACACTCTGCACGGATACAAAGAGAGCGCGCGATTCAATTAATAATGTGTACGTAAAAAGTGGTTCATCTTGATTGTGGGGGCTGCTTCGAACTGTGCCGCAGGTCATGACCCCACCAGCCGGACGGCTCAACCACCCCGGTGACCCTTCGGGAGGGGACGACACTACGTACCGCACTGGTAGTCCGGGCAGCATTCGCCGGTCTTCTGGATCGCGCGGCAACCGTGCTTCTTTTCGCACGCTATCGCCGATCGCTCGATGTAGGAACCATCGTACAGGCACATGTCACTGGCCGCTGTTGCTATCGGTGGCAGTCGCAAATGGCAGTGTCGGTTGATATGGTCCGTAGAAGAGCAGCGGTAAAGGGAGAGAGTGAGAGAGACGGAAGGAATTTTAATGAAAGTTTTCACTTTTACTAAGCCAAACTCAGAGTGTCAATTCTCCACGCGACGCGGACACGTACAGGCCGCCGTGTGCCCGCACAGATCAGATGCAGGTGACTTACCGTTGCTGGCGCTACTGCTCGGTACGTCCGACGAGCTGCTCTCAGGCGCTGTTGGAGCCGCCGCCGAGTTTTCGACATAAATCTCACGGATCATGCGTCGCGATCGGATCACGGGTCCTGCAAACGGGGGGAAGAAAATATGAGCTTGAGTGTCTCGTTACAAACGGAGCATGAAGTCACGCTTTTGTTAAAAGTAATACGAAATCAAAGTTCAGAACAACGTCACTTTCACAGATCTACTTTATGTACACGCTCAGAATAGGCTATTGGGATAGTGTACCAAAGCTATCTATGCATGTGATCAGGTGCTCTGTTTACCTACTAGATCTTATCGCAACACGATCTCTCAACTCATCGATAAGTGCGATAAAAACCCAAACAAAGCAGTCAAATTGATCACCGCGTTGCACGCACAAGCGGGTGATTAATTCGCAGGCGCAGCAACTGCTCCAGACAGTGTTGCGTAGCTTCCTGTTTCCACCCTCAGGTGATCATTCAGGTTCTAGGGAGAGAGTATGTATGTGTGTGTGTACATAAAACCGAAAAAAGTGAATCATCCTTAAAAATCTTCCCTTCCGTGTCGAAAAAATTGGCAAATGACTTCATCTGCCCAGGCTGGAATGTTGATGCGGGTGCTCCAAGATCCGGTTAGAATCCTGCGGTGAGCCCTATAATTTCACCCGTAATCACAATTACCGCTTGATCGTGGCTAGTGGCGGCCGTTGTCAAGAAAAAAGAATCTAACACGGGAAGCCTAGCAGACATCGCTCGGCCCGGTGAGATCATCCTCACCGGCGGTGGAAATAGCTGCGCGATCGGAGCAATATTTGCAGAGTCACTAAATGAGTGTCTAGGTGCGCTGGAAGCACTCTTTGCATCCGTATCCGCACGAGCCCGCACCATTTTCCCGGGCAACGTCTAATGAGACGGATCCGAAGCGGTTGAGGTATTGGCCCATCGGAGCGCCTGCCCCAATAGAGCAGGCTCATTTTCGACCCAATCTATTCTTTTCGCAAGCTCATGAAAATAGTTGTTGTGTTGTGTTTCTTTTTTGCTGTTGTTGTGTTGGTTTGGTTCGTTCTTCTGTGTCATTACCGACGGGCAAAGATTCCCTCCATTTCACGCCGCAATTATCTTCGCGTCTTCCAGCGATTGTGACGCGCGGGCGCAACACGACCGTCCGTTAATAGCCCCGGACGAGGCGGCGCGGAAGCAAATAGACAAACAAGCATCATGCCCGAACGCATTCGCGCCCGGGCCAGCTCTCTGCAGTTCTTGCCGTTCGCAATATGCACTCGATCGCTCCGTCGCCTGTGACCATGAAGAACACCCGCAAACAAAACGATGACAAATAGTGTGCGCCCCGGACACCGGGACGCGGACAAAGTCCACCGTCGGGCAAACAGAACAGCCGGACAGGGGTTTTTGTTTGAGAGAAATTGATTTTCTTCAACACCTCCATGTCGGGGCCCGTTCGTGACGGTGCAAACTCATTAATCAGGTCCATCACGCCAGGCAGACACTGGCCAGCTGGAAGACAGTGACATGGATCAACATTCGCATGATTGTGGCAAACAGTCGTCACGGGGTCAGGTGTGTATTCTGTGTGGAGCCACATGGAGTTTGCCGGCGTGCCAAGCGATATGTTTGAGGTGTAAATGAAGCATTTCTGAGGTGCAAAAGATCAAACCAACACCGCCGAGTGGTTTGGTTGAGTATGGTGCGCTTTGGAGAGTGTCGGTTGAAGTTTCGCTGTAAAAGCTTGGTCTTTAATTAACCTTCTGCGGAGAAGTAAGTCTCCCCGGTCATTCCAGTCTAAAGGCGGTGACTAAGACTAATTCTTGGCCATTCCAGCCACCTCCAAGCTAATCCAACCGAGGTGTCCAAAGTTGCATAATAATTACCAGTGCAGTCTGGGTCACCTGACATTGACCTCCAGCTTTTGGGACAGCTCACGTGGCATTTGAGTCAAAAATCTTGAAACTGAAGCCGTACCCTTGGCACAGCCCATACCATGCGAGTCGGCGTACCAGCTCCCGCAACCGGAAACAAGACACCCCAGACCCTCTTCCCCGTTGGTGTTTCGCCGACACCGCAAACGCGACATCCGGACGTCATCGTCCTCCGGTCCGCGATGCCCGGTTAGAGATAGACGCGGGCAAATTTGCATAATTTGCATTCCTCTTTCTAACAGCCCAACTAACCGTCTGCTGGACGGTGCCGCGATAGGGAAGTTGGTTGTTGTTGGCTTTCTGTCCTTCTCCTCCTCCTTCTCCTTCTCCTCTTCCCGTACCAAGGTTACCGGGCCAAGAGGTGTGTGTTGGCCCTCCCGGCATCTTCTGACGCGCGCTGGGCAATAAAAATGCAACAAGACACGGAACGGGGTCTTGTTGGGGAAGGTTCAGGTTTCAGCAATGGTCAGCTGTTGTTGGTGGGTAGCTTTCTTTGCTGGTTGAAGTTTCGCAGACAGGGAGGGCGAAGGTTTGAACCATGAATTATGTTCTACCCATGGGCATAATTTGAGACGGTTCTGGTTGGAAAACAGCAATCGCATGGAAATGGAGACATCAGTACGCCCGGAGGTTCTTCCGTGATCGCACCTAGAAGGGTCAAGACACGGCCGCTCCAGTGTCCGCTTTCACTTGGTGATAGCAATCCGGTGAAGTGGCACGAAGTCACTGCACTGAAATGCATTACGCAAACGGACCGTGACGCAATTCTTGGATGCTCCAAAAACAGCCTTCACCACAGGGGACACCGGGTTGAGACTTGGTAAACAAGTCGTTAACGAAACAATCTCCACAACGGAGAGATGTCACCGGAGTTGAGAGATCGGGCAGAGATTCCAGCGTGAATCAATACGCGATTAAACGGGTGGGTGTTTAAGCGAGATTATGCAACCTTCACTGGCAAGGATACCATCGGACGGAATTTCCGTGTCGAACATGACGATGTTTGACGCTGGTATGCACCGCAATGACATCTTCGAACCGTAAGATATTGCTGGAAAATCCAAATGTGGTACACGAGACATTCGCGAGTCGATTGGGGCGATTTCTTATTGGTTTTTTAAAGGACGATGCATATCAGAACGCTTGCAACCTGCTTATGACATCTCTCAAATCAAGACCTGTTCAATTTCTCAGGGATACCCTCTCAGCTGACCATGGCATACGTGCGTCCTTGGTGAGTGTACTGCCACCTGGGCTTTCCCAGAACGTTCTCGTGCGAGGAAGAATCCCCCCAAATAAAACTTCCCTAGTAGTGGTCTGGTATGCTACGCACGGCAGTAGGAGCCGATTCAATGGAACTCCACCCAGTCCAGCCTACTAGGATCGTGCAGGTTGGTGTGTAGTTCGTACCGACCGGAAGTCGTTGCCGGATCCATGCTGATGACCTTTACCTAAGGCTGGGCTCTGGGCGTTGCAACCGAACCTTCAGCCCACGTGTGTGTGTGTGAGTCCATCGGTCGTGACAATGTTTCAAATTTTGTGACCCATCACCGGCCCGGTCATTATCATCGGCGAGACGAACGCGTGCGGATGTGTCTTGCAAGCGTAATTAGCAAACACACGGCCGCCAGGGGACCACCGGAAGCGTCCGCACTGACCACGAAGGTTACACCGGCCAGAAGGTGCAGTAGGGTTGGGCCTCGGACTGCCACCGGGCCAGGAGCCATCGGGACAAGCGAGTGCAAGCGTTGCGTGCAAACGGACCGCGGCCGCAGTTTGTTTGTTTGTGGCACGGTTCAAGGTCGCGCGCACGCGGCCACGGTCCCATTATTCGCGGACACCATCAAACATCAAACCGACCTCGGGTGTGCGATGGTACGCGATTGACGAGCGCACGGCTTTGGGGCCGTACGCTGCTGGGACGTACATAAATCCCTCCCCACCGGGCCACGCGCCCTATGGTGACAGTATTATGAGGCGTGTGTTTTTTGTAGTTGTTGTTTCGTTCGCAGAACTACCGGCGCACCGGCCGCCACCAAGGATGACGCATTCCTGACGGTCGCATCCGGTCGCAACCGGACCGTTCGGTGCGGTTAATTGCATTCAAATTAAGCATAATTCATCCGGGCGTAAGTTATAGCTAATGCAAACACCGCGATGTAAATTATTCTGCAACCGGAGGTGAGGAGAAGTGATGCCATCGGCGGGCAAGCAGGAAATCAATATAGCGAGTGCCGGCTAAAATTACCCTTTGATGGTCACTGGAAAAGAAGGATGTTTGATGTGTTTGAGGTTTTTTTCGGTTGCTTTTATCGGACGCATTTGATGGTGTGTTGCAATTATATACCAGGTATGCCCATACCAGGTATTTTTAATATGCCAGAAAAAATGGCCTAGCCAAGCTAGTTATTGATAGCTGATATTACTGATGTTGTCTATATTTGGAGTACAAGGTTACTCAATGTTGCTAACTCACCGATAAACAGAAACTATCCAGCCCTTAATATTAAACAAACTAACAGACATAACATTAATAAAGCCTTATACAGGTGCGGATTGCATACAACATAGGCGTAAAATTGTTGAAGCAGTCTCAATTGCATACTACGAGACAAGCGTTTAAGTACTGCCCTATTCAAGACTTCTTCTTTGGCCAGGCAGTTATTTTGTCGATCGTTTGAACTGAAAAGTATGCAATATCCAATGCAAATATACCTAGTTTATTCCAATTATACTGCTAGACGCTAATAAAGCTAGTAAAGTGTGGTTATTTGTTTACTAATCAGATGTTAATTAGCTTCCCACACTGCAAATTACGAGATGATTCGATCAACCGATCAGTAGGCAAGCACTGGACGCTAGTAATGCGTTTGTCGTTCCGATTGCATACTTTTGGGCTGATTAAGGAAATTAACGCCCAAAAATAGGCAGTCTGCACAAAATCAACGCTGTATGATTGCTTCACTTGTCACTGTCATATACATTTCCTGCTGGGAACACTATCCGCTCCCGAAAGCGCGATGAATTACTTGATTAGAACATCTCTCCAACACCTGCCAACCACACTTAGCAGCGTTGTAATCCAATTTCCGCTACACCGATGATCTTTTAGCTCTGGCTTAGCTCCAGGCAGGCGCGCGCGCCCGTTCGCGCACCAGACAAAACACGGTCAATTAAGTTGTTTACGACTCCGAGCGGCAACAAAGCGGCACGCTCTCGCACGTGCATCGTTGGCCGGAGTTGGTGCAGTTTCTCAAGCACATGCGAAAACAAGCGGCACCCGGGATGAGAACACGCCGCGCGGGAAAGTGAACTCATTTCTAATTTCTATTCGAAATCGCCTGCTTGGCCCAACCTCGGTGTCCAGCGCCGGAGAGGTGTTGGGGCGCGTGTGACGCTGATGCAATTACTCACCTGTCTGTACGAGGGACGCTGTGAGAAGCAGCAGCCACATCGTTACTCCTACCATCGCTGGCCACTGCCGGGAGCGGCGGGCGGTGGGCTTATCTGCCGGGCCCATCTTCACTGTCCCGTTGTCGAACACTAGCCCCTAGCTGTGCTGTCGGTGCGATCTGTGGAGGTGGAGAATGGAAAGTCAAAGTTTAGAGATGTGGAACTGCGATACGGGCTAATGCTGTCAGCGAGCTCGAGCTGGAGCTGGGCTGCTCAGTCGAAGGCGTAGCGCTAATAGAACGGGTCGGAAATAGATCACGAAAGTGAAAGACCCAGTGCCAGTGCAATTAGGCGAGGCTGGTGCGATAGATAAAACGGCACGAAACAACCGCTAGCGCTCTGGCCGCGTGTTGGAGGTGTTGGTGAACTTGAACGCTGGCCGGTGAACAGCTGGTGAAAGCCGTACCGGTGTGGCAGGTAGGTCCCGCCAGAGCCAGGAAGAATTGGTTTGCGGTGACAACGGCAAGCAAACAGGCAAACAACGGCAACTCACAACTCCATGTCCCTAGAGTCGTAGTCGTGACACCGGGCTCGACTTCTTGAGCACGCCGTTGGGACTAGCCCTCGCCGTCCCGTTCTAGGAGTGGTCAGAACAGGAGCCGCAGACAAAAGGGGATTGTCCGTTATTTTAAGCTCTCGGCCGAGGCTGAACCGAACCCTGTCGAGTGCGGGACTCCTGGTTCTTCGTCGAGCTGACGCATACGATCCAAAGGTCAAGAGAATTTATTGCCACGAGTGAGTTTGGCAAGTTGGGGTGGGTTTGCTTTGATACAAGTCGATGCTAACGAGCGTGAAGTAGTACTGACTAGCGTTAAAGTCCAGATCATTGAGACTCAGAATAAGTGGTGCTACTCATGGACACTCATGAGACGCGGATGCCTCGACATCGGATCTGCCTAAAAACACCCCTACACCGGGCAACGTCAGCGTCAGCAATTCGGCCAGAGGCCGATGCATTATTCATGCACGGTTGCAGTTCGTGGCCCATGGTCGAGTTTTCATCCTCCGTGTGGCGGCTTTGTCGTTGCATCGGTCGCACGTTTTTGCACGGGGACATTATGCGCGGTTAGGTAAACGGATGTGGTGTGTCCAACCGTCTCGGCAGACAATACACCCAATTCCGAGCGTTATCGGACAAGCCGCGTGATTAGGAGTACGTCTCGTGCTTCGACCGAAGGATTTTTTTTTCCTCTTCTTTTCATTTGCCATACACAGAACTCCCGCGTGGGGCACGTACCATATGTCACCGGTAGCAGGAGAACACGAGAGCACAGTTTTACGAGCTTGGCTCATTGACCGAAAGCATGACCGGGGGCGGAACGTGACACAGTGCGGATGGTTTATTATGTCACAATGGGGTAGCGTCGGCCAACTGTGCGGGCATTAAAGTCCGCCGTTTCGCTGTTTGTTATCCGTTAGAATTTAATGGGTTGTCGGGTTGACAGAACTTCGTGGTTTTTGCTGCATAAAGAAGGGGAAGAAGTGAGATGTGCACAAACATTGGAGGATGCTCCTATGCTATGCTATCCAATGCATAATAAAACAAGCTGATCATTTAATATGTTAGCTTTTCTTCTCTTTTTGTGATATTAAAACGAAAAACTATGGAATACCCGAGAATGCAGGTCGTAGGAATGAAGTTGTAAGTTCGGTCATTGCACACAGATTCCAATTCACGGCTCGAAGCACTGTCATAGCAAATAAATGATCGTGCGCTATCAAACTGTCAAGTGGACTTTCTTCATCTCGATTTCACTCTCTGTTCAACGTTGTGGTCGTTCTGTGATGATCTTACGGCCGATTCTAGTATCGTCGAACCGATGGCTGATAATTTACCGGTGTGGTTTAGAAAGTGAACGTGGACAAGTTTGCCGTCCAACGCAAGCTCGTTGTTGTACGGTGTCATCAGACATGAAAGCAAACAAAAACGGCCTCCCTTCGACCAGCTCCGCTGCTAGCTACCCGAGAGAGTTGTCCGGGAGTGGCAGAATTATCAACCAAACAGCAGCATAAAAAGTGAAAATCTAGGTCAACGCTGTGGCGTGTCGGAGTGTTGTGGAGAAGGTAAAAGTAGGGTTAGAAAATGATGAAGCCCCATTTCGGTGCTATTGAATGAAGCAAAGAAGAAAACACTGTATCTAATCGTTGCATAGCGCGCCACCCCTCCCCCGGCGGGTAGGACTATCGGATCGATGAAACGAAAACAACAAAGTAAAGCACGGATCGGAAAAAACGCGAACGCCAAAGCTCACCATGGTGAAGATACAAACACTCCCAAAAACTGCATAACCTCCGCCCGGAACTATTCCGCGCGATTGCACGGCAGCGTGTAATGGCACACCGGAAGGATGGAGCTATGTTTGTGTGTGTGAGTGTAACTTGGGGTCGTTTCAAAGACAGGTGGAAGTGAACACGCTAGACACGCGTATGAAATAGTTCACATTCGTGACGAACTCCAGCAAACTCCCCGCCTCGACACTCGCGAATGGTATGACGGTATGTACAGCAGTAAATCATAGTGATAGACGGCAGCGTGTATGTGGAAGACGGCGAACAAAAGCGTAACTATCACTGTATGTCCTCACAAACACACCGCCAAGATCGGATCGGAGAAACGCGCTTCAGTGATGTAAACAAACAACCAGTGAACGCAAAAATGGAAGAAGCCTAATGTGCTCCAATGTCTGGGCGCAAAAGAAGAAATCGCAAGACGTCCACTGCCGCAGTGGAAGTGGCGGTAGTATGCGCATTAATTACAACAAAATCATAGCCAACCGTCGTCCCCGCCGAAAAAAGACCCCTTCACACTGAACTTGGCATTTGGCGCCGATGGGGGCAAACCTTCTGGCCAAATTTGCCGTGCGAGATTTATGTCGATTATTAAATATTCTTGCGCGCTGTTTATGCGCGCACGGGAAATCGATTGCAATGACTAATGTCTGGTTGGCGTTGTTTGTTCAATAATGTTTTGAAAAATGAATCCCAAACGATGGTTGATGACCGCAAGAAGGTTTGATCTCGTTAATCGTTTGCGATCCATTGCACACGGCACGGCGGTGGCGAACAGGAACCGGTGTAGGTTTGCGAAAATCGCAAACGGAAGTGCTGCTGATACAAAGCGCAAGCTAACGGAACACAGCCTCCAAATTTGGACGGTACGAAATTCCGTCGCTCGCACACATTTGCACTACACCAACCCGGGTATGCGGGTGTTGGTTTATGCTGAAGTCATATGGTGGCTTGAGCCGGGCGCAGAGCTACTGTTGCTGGCTGGCTGGCTGGCAAGGTCAATGCTATAAAGTCACGAGACACAAGATACCAGTGTGCCCAACGCGAGTCTGCGTAGGCCGCACAGCCCAGCGAAATCGGGTACCGGCTCGATCGCCCGGCAGAGTTGTGCGTTGCGATCACCGACACTGAGTGTCCAATTTTCTTCGAACAGTGCACGCACTCGGACCCACCGGTAGTCACGTACGCGGTTCGCGCTGGACGTCTGGGTTGGTCTTCGGTACTCTAGCTAGCCTTCGAGCACGGTTCGATTGGTGTGCCAGAGTGTGCGTTTGGGAGTACGTGAGATACGCAGGTGTTGGTGGTGTGATTTTCAATCCTAAATGTACCTTGAACGTAGCACTTCTCATACGGTCCCGATCATTACGATCCAAAAGGATTCTAGTTCTGAGAAAATTCAGTCAATAACTTTCCTGTTTGATAAGTTGGAGCTCGAAAAACTAGGTGTAAACAGAGAGCGAAGCGAAATCCAAAGTACAAGCTTCAAAACTAAGATATAGAAGACGCTTGGAGCTCGCGTTACATGACGTGGATGGCGCGGATTGGTGTCCACCGACTTGCCCAACCAATTTCAGCCTAGTCGTACGTCACGTGTATGAACACTTTAATCGATCCACTCCGAACTGCCTCTTTCTTCACCTTCCCTACCGGGGGGACTCCCAGCTAACAGAGCAGTAGCGTGATTTCTTAAGTAGAAAATAGCTCCAGTGAGCACAGCTGACACACTGTTACACGGCATTCAGGATGGGCGCGACGCAAAGAGAAGGGGAAAGTTGTGGTCTAGACCAGCTCATTCATAGCCATTTTCATTCATATTTAAACAACTTACACTTACGTGTGTATGTGTGCTACGTAAGCAAGACAATGTTTTGCTTTGATACAAGTCGATGCTAACGAGCGTGAAGTAGTACTGACTAGCGTTAAAGTCCAGATCATTGAGACTCAGAATAAGTGGTGCTACTCATGGACACTCATGAGACGCGGATGCCTCGACATCGGATCTACCTAAAAACACCCCTACACCGGGCAACGTCAGCGTCAGCAATTCGGCCAGAGGCCGATGCATTATTCATGCACGGTTGCAGTTCGTGGCCCATGGTCGAGTTTTCATCCTCCGTGTGGCGGCTTTGTCGTTGCATCGGTCGCACGTTTTTGCACGGGGACATTATGCGCGGTTAGGTAAACGGATGTGGTGTGTCCAACCGTCTCGGCAGACAATACACCCAATTCCGAGCGTTATCGGACAAGCCGCGTGATTAGGAGTACGTCTCGTGCTTCGACCGAAGGATTCAAGCTAAAAAGACGCGAAGGTTTCTCGGGAGTATAGAAGTACAGGACCAGTGAGGTGAGCACCGTGACATTTATAGGTTATTCAATTACGAATTGTTCTATGCGCTGGCTAGATTAATAAGTGACGGAGGCAATCAGGCGTGGTTGTAAAACAATTCAATTAGGACGCCTGATGATACGCTAGTTCTAGTCGGGATCCTCAAAATAGAACCTAATTGTGATGACCCAAACGTCAGTGCGTGATAAAACATTATGGATGACTTTATTATGGACGCACAAGGCAAGTCGACGTCGAAAGGCTTCTCTGGGCGTTGAATCATTTATTGCGCTGGTGTTCAAATAGTTAGCTGTTGACGTAGTATGAGTAACACCCATGCAAATTGTACTTTCCTGTAAGTTGAAGCAATAATCGAATCGAATTCTCGTTGCTTCTGCACACAGATCGCTCGAAAGAAACTTAAACCGAGCAGCGAAACGAAAAAAGCAGCAAATTCAGGAGGACAAATTTTACAACGTGCACAAACATTGCCCCGCACCGAAGTGCGCTTGTTTAGTCAGTTGGTTTTTGTGGTGGAGGATTTTTTTTTGTTCTGTTCCTTCAAGCAATGAGTAATTAGCTACCAACAGAACCGCGTGTACCGGGGGCTGGAGTGATGCGGCAAATAAGACGGGCGGAAGAACCGTCTGTTCTGACGCGGTGATCGGAGATGATCGGAAAAATAGAGCGACCCGCTTCCTTACCGACAACGAAACGACCGCTGCCATAAAAACATTGGGAGACGACACAAAGAACTCATCTCGAAAGAGCGGTGTGTGCTATAAATAGCGAAGTTGCTGGTAGCTTATTCGATCCGGAATTGGCAACAAAAGTGTTAATTGATTTGCATTTTTTTTGCTCTCGAAATTGATGAACTCATTGAACTCTTGCTTGCTTGTGAAGTATAGTAATAGGAACTGAACACCTGAAATTGGCAACAAAGGAGATAGCTGAGTTCTGAAGTTTTTTCAAACTGTCATGAACTCGGTGAACTTGGTGAACTCGGTGAACTCTCTCTTCCGCAGAGGTAGCAACGAGAACGGATCTGCCCGTAGCTAAGGCGGGTTAAGAGACACGCCACGTTACCTAACGCCATCCCTAATTAAATCATCTTGCACGCTTTGGCCGGCTAATTCGTGTGTGATCGATTTATGATCGAGTGCACCAAGGCTTGAGGCGCGCGCGTCGGGTAAGAGCGTGGAAAATTTCCTACCAAAAAACGGAAAGCGATGAAACGTGGGATGCCTACCGCCGTCGCCGCACTGAGCCCGGTTCATTGCCAAGATCGCGATCGAAGCTCACCCGTCGACACTTGGCTACCGCTTGAAGATGACGAACGGAACCTGACTCGAACGTGGTACATGCATCCGTCCGGTACAGTGTCCAGACAAAAAAAAACCTCTCTCTGTCTTCAACCTAGCAATTATCACATAGTCCAGGAATCAATGAACTTTCCGCCAGCCAGCCGCAGCCAAGTCCAGCAGATCGACAGATCGATCGGATGTCGAACGAGCAAAGGGGTCCGAAAGGGGGCGTTCTTCTCCATCTCTCCGGCCTGCTTCGTCTGTAGCTCATGGGCGAGCAAAAACAAAACGGGAATGGCCGAGAATTATGGTGGCAGCGGTTATTGGCGCTGGGTCTTCGTCCAGTTGCGCTGGACGATCTTCGCGATCACCTTACATAAATCGCGAACGCACGCAAACGCATTAAAACCCTCTGGAAGGGGAGGGCTGAGGGCGTCCGTTGGCGATGACGAACGAGGACTGATTGCCGTAATAAGTAGTACTGGTTCGGAGCGCTTGCATCGTCCGGGAGATGATGCAATAAAAGGATACTGAACTTGAACTTGACACTTGTGCGAACGCGTGTGCGGGCGCACGAGCAACACGCGCGGGCGCAAACACACACACACACCTAGCCGTACGGCCGCTCTGGAAGGGTGGAAGATTGGTGCATTCCTGTGCACAGCGGTACCAGGTTGAGGAGTATGCACAACTGCACCAGCGAGGAGCCATATTTTTACAACCCATTTTATGTGCAGAAATTGCGAGGCGATTTTGAGGACGCACCAGCGCTTTGTGCGTTTCAAGGCGTACTTGGACTTGGGTTGGTGGACGTACGTGGTATCTTCGGTGCGTAGAAATAAAACTGCCACTTACAAGTTCTTAGACATCCATAAATATCTACATTTTAGACAATTGTACTGCACACAGTAGTGAATCCAGCTAGGTGTAGACCTGAATAGTTTGTTCAACCAACAAAGAAGAAGTCAAATTTGACAGGTTAGTTATGAGACTATTGGATTGGGTTGGTTTGGCCAACATCTTCGGAAACATCAGTGGCACTTAATAGCTATTACAATAGCGATTAAGGACTGCTCGATAGCCTATTGGAATCGAATGGATCTTCACAAGACATGATCGGAGTCGAAATCTCATCTGGATCATCTCCCCTCGGGCAAGGCGACGTAAAACTTGTGAATATACGCCTAGGGGATTCTATACGTTCTTATAAGTGCTGGTAAAGTTTTAAATGTAAAGGTTATTTAGATTAAGATAGGATTAACAAAAACACCAAATTAACTTCATTAAATTTCATGATTTTAGTTATAATGTGTCATTCCGAGTTTTTTTTTCTCTCAACAAGCAAATTTTAAAATATTATCTTAAAAACATTGTTCAATGTACACCCAAATCCTTATTTTGTTTTAAATATGTGTATGTCTCGGATGCAAATTGTATAATTGAAACGAAACCTATTTCGGCTGATGCAAAGTGGTATTGACCATCAAGTTAAAAATATGATTTTCAGCAATAATAGAGCAATAATAAACTTTCCATTGAATATAAATAGTTTGCATCTTACTTCTTTCTAACCACTCGAGAGCTTTAAGCATTACGTTGCACTCTCCCGTAACATACTCCATTGACAAAAAAGGACGTGCCAGAACAAACGGACACTGAATGGAAAATCGAATTCATTGATTTTCCAGCGGTCGCTTAAGAGGAAAATGGCGGAACAAAAAAACTCCCGACAGACAAAACAAAAAGCTCGCCGTCTCGCACGCGGATTACCAGTTCGAACGATGCTCCCGGGACACTCGAGAAGATGACATCTGCCGGTGAAATAACGTGGCTTGCCGAGCGCAGGCGAGTCAGTTACGTTGCCGCTCAAATCGCCGGTTCACCGCAAAGCGCACGCTGGAAAACGATGAAAATCGACCGAATGCGTCGAAGTGAAGGAGAAAATTGTCGGCGATTTTTCCATGCCAGCTTCTGTGTGTGTGTCTGTGTGACATATAGCACACACACAGCAGGGCGAGAAACATAAAACAGCACAATATCTACTGCTGCTGTTGCTGCTGGTGCAACGAAAGGTGAAAACAAAAACCCTCGTCGCAACCGATGGCGTCGACGAGCCATGCGGGATCGGCAGCATCGCATAAAATCGTTAATGATTCAATAAATGATAAATTCGCCAACCCATTCCCAGCGTGCGCCGAAGGAATGTGGAGGGCTTTGTTGTACTGTTTTTGGGGTTGCACTTCTTTTTTTGCTTCCACTTTGTTTTTGCCAGCCCGCCAGCTCCGTTATGTAAAGGAAAAACTTTGCCCAACTGCAGCAGCTTCCCATTCGGCACGTGCACGTTTTGTCTTTCGCCGGTCTTTCGGTGAGATAAGCGAGCGTGAGCGCTCGCGGATGACGGAAAAGCTGTGCGAAAAGTGCTGTCAAAATATGCAAAACGCAACGCCGCGCCGCCAGATGAAGCCATTTCGGTGAGTCAGCTGGGCGTTGAGCATCGCCTTTTTCCATTCCATTCGGAACGGGCACGAAAGAAATTGGTCTTGGCAGCGTCTGGGCATCAGGCATCAGCGAGCCACGAAAGCGAACGTACCCCGGTGTGTGCTAAAGCGTGCTGGCTGGAAAAGAGCGTGATGATGAAGCTTTGCTTATTGCACTTATTTCATATCTAAGAGGTGTGGGTAAATTGAAGGAAATAAGTCTATTATTTCAGTCGATTCGAAAAGCAGCGAAGGCAATAAAATATTATTCAAAATGTGACATTACAAATGCTGCTCACACTCACAATTTCACTATCAAATCAAAACATAAACGAAATTTAACAAATAACTAAAATAAATGTTTAAGCTGCAGAAGTAGTTAGCAATTTTATGTTTCATAGGACAAATACAGCACAATTTAAATGAAGAAAAACTTGTAACAAAAAGTTCAAGAGAAAAGAAACATACAGAAATTGTCGGTAAATAATAGCAATCGATAACACAAAATACAAAAAAGAGGTTATTAAAACAAATCGTGAAATAAATAAAACAAATCGATAAATAAAATAACAAGAAATATGAAATAACTAAACCCTGTAAAATAACACAAAAAAACACAAAACTAATAGTGTATTGGAAGGATCCAAAAAAGATTTCGTTAACGTTTGCATAAAAAAGCGACTTTTTCAAACGGATAGTAAAAATAAACGGTTAAAGATACGTTATCAAACCAAATTACATTTGTTTCTATATTATGTCTATTATTGTACAAAAATATGTCCACTCCGTTCCGGGCCACCTGGCGGCACTTGGCCGGAACTTTGGCCATAGGTGTCGAAAAAAAAATGTTGGCAGTATCTTCAGTTCCTAGGACGCCATTTTCATCAATTCATTCCCGGTTTTAGCCACGAAATTATTTGAATATATTCTCCTCGTCAAATGTGTCCAAAAAATCTCGATCGGACAGAGCTGGGCCACGTTAGGAGGGTTAGCATGGTTGAGCGCCACCGGAATGCCCAACTGCTCCATTTCTTCCAGCGCTTGCTTCGAGGAGTGGGCCAAGCTAGACGTGGCCAAAACACCAATCGTGATATTTTTTATGAAGTTATTAACTTCTGGGAGGCACTCCGTACTATAAATCACTCCGGTCAATGCCAGACACGATGAAAAGAAGACGGGACGTGACATCTCCTTTTCGCTGATTTTGAGTCGTAGGAACACCTTCCTCGGGAACTTATTATGGCCAGTATCAGGTTTCCTTTCGATAGATTTTACCTGCTCCAGAAGTGCCTGAATCTTATAAAAATGGCCCAATAGTATCCGGCCAATACGAAGTTTGTCACAATGGCACGAACTTTGTTAGGTTCGGATTGAGCAGGCGGTTCGAACAAATCTTAGAATGGAGTTCCTTCACTGTTTTGACCATAGCTAATGTAAATGAAGTGATAGAGGCGCCAATTTTTGGCAGTATGTTGTCAACAAGTATACATTGACCACTGAATGAATGACCGACCACTAGGTGGCAGCGTAATCTCATGAAAAATCTAAGCATTTTGTCGCTTTTTTAATGCAAACGTTATGTGTTTCAGTATAATGCTGTCTCACTTATTGTGTATTTAAATTACAATTTTTTGACTGCACGTCATGACAACTTTGATGAAATTCAAAATGTGTTAACTTCAAGGCAAAAAATTAGTGATAATGACTGTAAAACCTATCACTAATCAAAGTTTGTTCTGCTGCCCTGGTAGGATATAATCGTATTAATTTATGGACTCGTTTCATTCTCCAATAAAACCAATCAATCCAAACCAAATAGCTTATTTTCTTCGACAAGAAACAGGAAAAACAAGAAAACCCTATCCATCCGTCATGGGAGTGCCGAAATTGAGCCATTCATAATTAAATTCCCGGCTTATCAGTTCCGACGTGTCCATGACACGTAAAATGGAACAAAAAAACGCTCCCTTCCACGTCCCTCCGAAGCGAAGAATGTCGGTCGGTCATTAATTGAAAATGGAGCACGCGGAATGTACCGAGAAATCCAACCGGGTCGGGTGCATCATCACACCAACACCACCACCAACAACCCAAAAATCGACCCAAAAATCGTCCTCATTCGCTAACGGCCTGCAAAGGACAACGCCGGCGATTAATGTTCCTCGAGCGAACCTCGGTTCGATTGCGTTGCCTCGGGCTCTCGGGCTCGGTGGTACGGAGGCCCAGAACCCCTGCCAACACCTGTTCACACAGACAGAGCGCACTGGAAATAGACCCTTCTAGCGGAGCTAATGATGAAGAAAACAGTCCCGCCCGGCCGGTCTCCAAAAGTCTGCGGGCTTAATGAGCACACCGGCGACGCCCATCGGCGTGCCGGCATCTATATCCTGCGAGAGTGTGAATTCCTGCGCATTAATTGCCATCCGCGAGTGTATGCGTGTGTGCCATTTCTTTGCACGTGGCAGCGGCCACCAGGTCGGAGACGTAATAAAAAAGAAAATCTCACCAAAAGCGGCACTATGTGCGCCATTTCCGGTGATCGTTCTCGAATCAATCAAGTGGCCCGGTGAGTGAGCTGTTAATTACACCCACAGGTTTGATGTTACGTCTCGTTTCGTGATTCGGAAATTGGTGATTTTTTTTTGCAATGATTAATGCAGTCGGCACGTGGCGATGTTCTAGGTGACTTTGTCGGATCTTTTTTTACGAAGCGAAGCAAATATTAAATTCATTTTAAACCACTCATGCTGGGTATTACTCCAACGGAATAAAACACTGATATCGTTATTTTTTGTTCTTCCGTTATTTTTGTTATAACTTTGTTTTAGTTTTAATATATTTACTGCTCCAGTATTGTTATTGTTATCTTCATATACTTATTCATTTTTGGAGTGCTCAATGTGAAACAAATTGATGCATTGCTCACTGGAATCGGTTGGTTGAGTAGTTAACCCCTTGAACTACTCGAACTCGAAAAAATAAGGCCCTGATAAATAAG
>KZ068592.1:79075-90889 GCA_002091845.1 Anopheles cracens | reverse complement strand
CCAACACTTCAACGAGCTACGTACGCTTTAATAAGCACGCTCAGTTCACGGCTCAATTCATTTCTTTTTTCTGCATAATCGCCGATCTGCAATTGCAGCTGCTCGACCATGGACTCCAGCTGAGTGTTGCGATTGCGTTCCGTGTCAAGTTGCAGTTCCAGGTACTCGCTGTGTTCTCTGTTGAGTGAAAGTTAATATGGATTCATGCATTCAGCATAGGAAGAAAAGCTCACCTCAATCCAGCTAATGTCTTCGAACCCTTGGCACTGCCCGGTATAGAAGAGTCAGAATTATCATCCTCTAATTTCGCACCCAACTTGACCAGAATCTCGAGGCAGGCTTCGTTCGAGATGTTGGTGTTGTCGCTTATATCGAACTTTTCAATCGTGTTGTTCAGATTCAGACATTCGATGAGAAACTGCGCCCCAGAGTCCGTCAGTCCACAGTTGCACACGTGCACCTGAAGCACCCAGGCATCCTCTTTCAAGACATCCGTCAACTGCAGCAAACCCTCGTCACCGATCGCGGGGTTGTGGCTTAGGTAGAGATACCGCAGGCCCAGCAGTTTGTCTTCTTTGATATCACCGTAACGCAGCGACATCTCCCAGCTCGTCGCGTAACGTTGCAGTTTCTGAAACTTGATCACGTCCGCAATCGACCGGCATCCCTTACTCGTCAGCTGGCAGGCGGTCATATTGAGCACTTGCAAGTTTGGCAGGAACTTCACCTCCGAGCACAACTGTTCGCAGCCCTCGTCACCGATGGAGCATCTGGCCAGGTTCAGCTCGGTCAGGGAGGTGTTTTGGTGAAGACCCTGTAGAGTTTATGTTAACTTGCTTTAAATAAACGAAGCTTTTAATAAACGATGTTAAAAATGCATACCGCAACAAGTGTACCCAGACGCATGCCTGCCATCGGTAAACCTTCCACAATGAAGGTCTCGACGACTTTGTTCGTGCGGAGGAAGACAGCAAGTGTGTCAAGCAGCTGCTTGTACAGCCTCTTGTCTAGGGAAGAGGGCTTTTCCAAACCACCTCCTTCTCCGCCACGTTGCGGAAGTAAACAAGCAGAACCTACTGAGAGAGAAACCATTCAAAATTATAAGAAACATTATACAAAGGGTTTTCCCCACAATCATACCTTCCGTGTAGGTTTTTCGCATTCGAAGGGCCAGAAAACGCAGCGACCTATCTTCCCGCAGTGCATCGACGATCAACTCCCAATCATATCCTTTGAACCGGTCGCCATACACGTCCAGCAAAGCACGACCCTTCTGCTTCGGTTTCACGATCTCCGGCAGGGGTTGAACGTTCTTCGACCGACACAGGGCTGCATAGCGGTGGTGAAAATCTTTGGCACGCTGTCTGTTGCGCCGATCGTTACTGCCACTGGCTTTCGCCTTCGAGCTGTTCGTTTCGCTAGACATTTTCGATTCGATTCTGGTTTTTATGGTGTTGATTTGTAAAGATTGCCTGCTGCAGGTGCTCTGACTGGTGGTATTTTACTGAGACATATCTGTAGTGGCTACTTTGATCGCTGAGGACTGTAGGTTGAAATATTCACGTGTTGATGATTATAGCAAGCGGGATTATTTTCAGATATAATAAAGTTTATTTATTTTTACCTTTATCTTCTGCAATAAAATTCCAAATAATAAGAAGAATAATATTGTACGAAAACCGAATAAATCATCGGAAATATAAATCGCTAGGAATCTGAAATTCATCTACGAAGTTAAAAAACGCAGATAAAGTGAAACTTTTTTTTTTTTTTTTTCAAACATAACAACCACATGAGCTAAAAATACTACCACCGTAATGTTGTCTTACCGCCTGACGCATATGTCAGCTACAGCTTACAGTGGAGTAAAATAAACACATCAAACGTCCATCCACCACAATGATCGCCGGACGAAAAGATCTTAATTGATTACCCTCTATTAATCAACCACCAACCCGATGCTCAGCAACCTTCGTTGCTGCCTTGAAATAAGCACGACACAAAACTGTTGGATTACCATGCGGTGCCGGTATCGGAAGAAAGCGGCTCGTACTATGAACCGATCTTGAGCTGCAACACTTACACGGTACCGAATCACCCCCTTGGGAGAGCGGCATTCTTTTTTGACACTCTCTAAAAGAAACAATCCGACCACCGGCCGCCAGCCACCGAGAGACCGTTCGCGAACGACATGCTGTTTCGAGCAAAGCGGGTGGGGTGGGCCTGAACAGGAGTTAAAAAATAAACCACCAAAAACTGTCTACTAACCATTCAAACACGCGCAAACACTTCGCTCCGTAAATACTACCATCCTTCATTCCCGTGCATCGCCGCGCGCGCGCTCTGCCGTCTGTCACAGTTTAATCACCTCGAATCTTTCACTATCCGGAACAACGACAAAAGCTACGGTTTGAATGTACCCACCAGACCACCACGGTGGCGGTGGCGGGCCGAAAAATACCGGGCCACGAGGAAAATCCCACAAATCACGATATTCTGTATATTTAACTCTCACTTAATTTGATGCGGCCATGTCGGCATCCTACCGAGCATCATCCATCAAAAATTGTTTCAATTTTTCATTTGCTCGCGCTGTTCCGTTCATCATCCGTTCCGTTGGCGTTTCGTGTGCTCGCATTCCGTGCGGTATGGTTTCGAAACTGCACGCCGTTCTCGGACCGAACCGCAACTATCAACGGGAGGATGCCAGGGGAACGTGTGCCCTACCCGGAATGGACGATGCTCACTGAGCTAGTGTTTATTGTTTGTAAAGCTGGTTTGTTCTAGCGAGAGATGAAATCGGATTAAATGGTGTTTAAAGTGGAATTATTTATTGTAAAAATATTTATCAAGAACCATTTCATCAAACATTTGGCACATCTAATTGCCCCTCAAATTGTTCGTCGTGTTTCGATCCTTCCTCTTCTTCAACCTCCACAACCGGTTTCAAATCTTCCAAAAGCGTCCTAGGTGCGACACCCAGCCTGCGTGAGCTCCGCTTGTTTTCATAGCTCAACAAATGCTGCATATTGGTGCCAACGTTGACGCAAACTCTGTCACGGTGCTCCTTACTCTTCTTTAACACCTCCTCAAAGCTGTCCATCTCGGTTAGATAGTGCGCACGGAGCACCTCGAGCGCTTCCGACTCCACCCGTCGATAATCAGCGATATCGGTTTTATACTTGTCCACCTAATCATCGGAAATATAAATCGCTAGGAATCTGAAATTCATCTACGAAGTTAAAAAACGCAGATAAAGTGAAACTTTTTTTTCAAACATAACAACCACATGAGCTAAAAATACTACCACCGTAATGTTGTCTTACCGCCTGACGCATATGTCAGCTAGATAGTGCGCACGGAGCACCTCGAGCGCTTCCGACTCCACCCGTCGATAATCAGCGATATCGGTTTTATACTTGTCCACCGTGTCCGTACGATCTGTTTCATTCGCTAATACAACAGCTTTCTCAACCGGGCGCAACATCTTGTGCGCGGTTGCAAAGTCAACTTCTGCCAGAGCGTTGTTCGCAACGATCGCGTCACGCTTTTCCGCGCTGTATTTGCGACGCTCCACTACCGGACGCATCTCGCGAGCCATTCGCTCGGGACTGACGTTGCGTCTTGCCATCAGCTGGCGCAACAACGTCTGGAAACGTTTTGCCTGATATTTCTGCTCCAGCCGATCGCTCAGTGGCACGCGCTTGTCAGAATTTTGCGTTTTCTTTGCCTTCGTCGAATCGACGGCATCCTGGGGGTTTGACTTGGCTCGATCCGTATCTTGTTGTAGCTTAACTTCTCGGGCTTCAAGTTCCGCTTGGATTTTAGTCTCAATTTCAGCCATATTTCTATCATAATAACCCTTCGTCCAGGTAGCTTGAGTATCTTTCCGTGAAAGCTCGCGACTCAGAATATGTCGGAACATTGTCTCCTCGTCTGGCAGGGGTTGCACAAATGTTGGTGCGATCGCAAAAATTCTTATGTTTGCATTATGATCCGCGATGGCCAAACAGTGGCGAGCGCTTGCCAAGCGATGTTGAGAAATTACCGTCAACGTCTCAGCTCCCAGATTCATGCAAACGGTAGCACGATACGTTTTCACTAAAAGTAATCAAATTATTGTTCAACAAACGGCTATTATAGTTTTACTTTATACTACTCACAGCTAATGTCCCATATTTCAAAATCTCCATTACTCAGACCAATGAAGAACACGGAAACACGATCCAAACTCCAACGGCATGCAGTTACCTTCGCACTCTTCTTCCTCCAAAATATAGGTGAACTGTTTCGCTCCATGCTCCAAACAGCCAACACGTGCCCTCCGATCGAAAGGAATGCAGTTCGAACTGTAGGGTTGCGTTCCAGGGCCAATATTGGACCGTCATGGATGGAACCAAGTTCCTGTAATATCTTTACTTGCTCGTCGTTCACCAAAGTGCCCTGTTCGAAGTCGTATCCTTCCCATGACGCTTCTATTAGCTGACCGTTGAACGATCCTAGCATAACGCGCATCTCACAGCTGACAGGAACTGCTTCTATCCGATGTTTTACGCGCTTTAAGAAGCCCGACGACTTATCCACAGGCATCGAGAGATAGAGCGCCTCATCGACGATAACTGACAGAATCGGAACTTCACAAATGAGCTTGAACGTTGGAAAGAACAGGTTGTTTACACGTTGGTACAACGTCCTGTCCACCAGCTGTGAACCTTTAGCCGCGGCTATCATCCGCTGCAGTGCGGGCATCGTAAAATCTAGATCCCAAAAGCATACACTCCCATCTAGCGAGGTGGTCATCATGAAACGGTGTAGTTTTGAGTCGTCTACCTTCAAATGCCCAGTGCTTGTGCAGTAGTAATTTCGAGGTAGCCACTTGATGCAGCTGATGGCACTTCTGGAAGAATGTTCCAAGCTGCTAACGGCGGCCGTATTCACACCACGGTCGAAGCTCTCCTCAGCTGGGTAGTCCATGAGCTGCCTAATTTGTTTCCGATACTCGCTTGATTCGTGTGCGGTTCTCTTTGCCAGTTCAACTCGCTCCAGCTCACCCTTCAGATCCCACAGAACAACCTGCCCGTTCGATAGTCCACCCACCAGCAGTTCACCATCATACGGGCAGAACGAAACAGTCGTCACTTCACGTATCGAGTTGAGTTCCAGCAGCGGTTCCAGCGTTTCTTCAAAACTCCACAGCAGTACGGCGCATTTTTCAAACGTCATTCGATTCAGTGCCTCTCCGGACGGTTTTGATGGATTGGGTAACGCACTGACCTGCTTTGACACGGTGTCAAACGTGTACGAGGCGACAAACATACCCGACCACTCCGGATGCCAATCCATCGAGCAGACGCTTCGTCCAATCGACAGCGAACGGTTCATGAACGATAACACCTCGCCGATGTTGGGTGCCTGATAACCGAGAACGAACTTTTGCGAAATGTGATCGTATTCGTTGCGATAAAGCTCAATTAAGTTGAACTGAGCCTCACTGGAGAGCGATTCCGATGAATGTTGTAACCAAGTCGTCGAAATCAGCTGCGGATCAATGGCGCTATCCCCAACGTCCAGCAGATACTGGGTGGCTGCATTCGAGGGGAAGGCTGGTTCCGTTTGCTGAGCGTTGGCAAATGCCTGCGGTCGCGCTTGTATCCCACGCTCGGCAATTTTCCTCGGAATATTAACCGTTTTCCACTTGTGCGGTAAGAGCTCAACGTATCCATCGGGGATCGACATGTGCTACCAACGCGCTAACGAATTGTCATCGCGCGGTGTGCAGAAATCGCGCCGCACCTGCACCGAAAGGGCCCACGAAATGAGCAATTGACTAGCCGCGTCGGTGGAGCTGCGATTGAGCTGCACTTTTGAATTCTCGTTTCGATGCTCGCTGGGGCTGGGAAGACACACGGCCCTGTTCGGGTTTGCTCAGGCAGGGCAGGGTAAATTTATGGTGCAACATAAACAACCGCATAAAATTACAAAATAATATCGCGGTGTTTCAAAAGTACACCTTGCTGCTGTACAAAAGTTATGAGTTGTAGAAAATCAGGTCACAATGAGGTTAGGACTATCTTAAAAACTTGTTTTCAGACATTGGAACAACTTTACAGATACATACGTTTTCTTGCAATGTATAAAAAAGGTTATGTGTTCATTTGTTTATTATTAACTTCGTTAAGTCATTTCCGAATTAATTTAATACGCGGAGTAAGTTAATTACCATTAGGAACATAACCCGAAGAATAATTTGAAACTAATTTGAGATAAATAAATTATTGAAACATAGAGTTTGAAACGAACAGTAATGGAGGTACGTGGCCAACGAACATCTGACGGTAATCTAGCGGACGAGGGCAACTCAAGACACCTTGAAGTCATGCTGATAAGACTTGCCTGCCTGGTGCCTAGCAGGAGCAATTATACTACAAGAGGCAAAATTGTGCTCCAGAATGTCTCCACGTGGTCTCCAGTACACACATGTTGATGATGTACAAGACTTCTGAAGAGATTGCTGTGGATGATCCTTAAGGTTTTTTGTGTTGATGATTCGATACTTAATCACATTTTCTTACCAACTCACTTTCAAAGCAGTATTCCGTAGTTCAATACACCTCAAACGGACCCATATCATCTATTGCAAGCTTGATGACTATTTTTAAGCAAAATATGCGATAGTGTTAAGCAATATTTCCTGTTTTTGCTATTGATCTCAGTGAACACTCTTTACCTAATCGATTGTATTCAAGTTGAAAAAGGGTCCGATGTATTTTAACTTACTGATATAATGTGTGATATTCTATATTTCTAAAGTAAGCATAACTTGTATAACAAACAGTAATTGTTCTCATCATTGCACACTATAGATAGTGAAATATCAGTCCATCGCACATTGTGCCTAATTAATTCGTAATATCTTTAATTTTATTTTTCCTTTCTGCATTGCAGGTAACCATACCGCACTCTGTACGCACCGCCTCGCCATCGTCCTTGCCGGAGGTACCCGTGTGCGGTTTCGCTGTGACATCGAACGGTCCGTACCGGCAGCACATTGATTGAAATGTGATTCAAACGTCACGCACAGACAGGAGACTGCCTCGCTTCAACCCTATTTAATTTATATCAACATCAAATTCATTCTTCCCCCATGGCCGGACAGTCGGCACCGGCTCCGGCCGTGAGGCAGGAGGCGGGATGCGAGAAGCGCCCGTTTGATGATTTGACTAGTACGCGGTTTTCGTCCGTCGGAATGGCACACCGATGTGCGTCTGAGTGTCCTAGTCTGCGTCGCGTGTGCGATGCGTTCGAGAGAGAAGGAGAGAGAGATACAGAGAAGCAGAGGCCGTAGACAGTATCGCTGCTAGTGACGCTGACAGCAAGGACATCTTTGCTATCGGGGTGGATGAGTCGAGGCGTACCGGAATCAATGGAACTCGGTTAATCTACACCATTATCCAGTGACTGTGCCGGGTGACGTTATTGTTCAACAGTCATCAACCAAATTGTCGATTAAGCTTGGAATTAAATTCATCACTTACAGCAATATCATCCGTATATGATTTGTTGTATTATTTGATGTTGGTAATTTATGACAAAAGTTTTTTGTTAAATACTAACATTATAGTTTCTATTTCATGCCAAGCAATGCTTTCAAACAACCTTTAGTAACGCATTCACAGAATAAGAGAATCGCTTCAAAAAAGTCTCCTAAAACATATTATCCAATATCACCAAACTAGTAGGCCGTTTGTGTCACACACACTGTCCATATCTCGCCTGGCGCACGGTCATGTTTGACGTATGCACAACGTCTCTCGCTACGATCTCCATTCGGAGCCTCTTCCATCATCTCGCCCCAACCGATCGGGCTGACAATCATAGCCAGAACGGGCGAACGTAAGAAATCTTATTGCCGGTGACATAAGCCTTGAGGACGCTTGGCTCCCGCCGTTCGGATCCTCGCGCACGAAGTCCCAACTCCTTACGCCGGCCTCTTTGTCAGGGAAACCGTCATCTTCACCGTGCTCGTCACTCGCGGTGCGGTGGTGGCGATGGTGTCTACCCCAATTCGCCCGACCTCCAAACCCATTATGTGCCGTGCGGGTGCGGCTCGAGACGGGAGATACGTTCTGAGTGACGCTTTGCTGATTGGATAGGAGTCAAAAACAACCGGAAACCGATTGATGGCCATTAGAAAGCCCACACGCCGACGCCACGCCAGCACCCCGAGTGCCACCCCACTCAGCGGGATCATGTCACGCTTAAGAACTCTCGGCCGGCGAGAATAAACATGTCACTGTCAGGGAGCATCCGTCAATCCGCGTTCCGGCGGCGTCAGGCTGTTCACCGTATGTATGTATGAGTGCTGCTTCCTCGAATATTGGGAGCAATTACGCAATGAGGGAACGGTTATTCTCTTAAAGGAGAACAGAGGGGTTTTGATAAAATAATTTGACATAGGCGTTTAAGTTTTGTCTCTGCTTGAGTAAAACTATCACCACGGAATTCGTGTCACACCTTTCGAAAAAATCGATCAAGAAATAGTCTCTTAGATAATCTAAATAGAGAATGAAAAATATCAAATAATTGTGTGACTAACCTGTCGTATTAGTTGTCAAAAAAGGAACATTCTTAAGAATGTTTTGTTTTTTTTAGTTATAATATCAGTCAAAATGTATATGTTTGTATCATTTCTTCAGACTGGAGTGTCCGAAAATTTAGATCATAATACATCTGGCTACACTATTTAATCTAAGTGGAAATTGCAAACATTTAACTAAACTGCTTAACTTTTTTGGATTCTATTTGTTTTTAGTGCATCGATATGCTTTATTTTTAATGTAGTTAAAAGCTTATAAGTAACACAAATTAAAAAGAAAGCAATTCAGTTCCTTCCATGTATTGAAGTACACGAGTTCTAGCAATAGATAAACTAGAATAAAGCACTGTTTGAAACTGCAATAAACATTCCAATAAGCAAAGCATTCCGTTAATTGTTTAGCAAATTCCTTCCACCCTCATCTCCATCCGGAGCGTTACGAGCCCATCTCCGTTATCCTTAGTGACATCTTATTTAACTTCAGCTCCCGGCTCCAACCCTTTGTACAGCGCCATCGCACCAGTGTGGTAATTATGATCATATCCAATTAATTTTTAACTTCCACCGTCTAAAACCCACCGCTCACCTGATTAGCTCCACTCACGGGTGCCTTTTTCTCATCGCGAACGGAACGAGGAGTAAGCCGACCCGCCAAATGGTGCACCGGGGACGGTGTTTCCTTCTGCCGAAACGGGTCGGAAAGAAAAGCGAAACCGATATTTTGTTTATCAGCGGCTACAAGCGCTCCAAATGAGATTTTGCCCGCCCCATCGCTCCGGGCGTCGTACGATCACGAATCGGGCGCATCTTTCCGACGGCGGGAGATACTTTATGCCTAATATATGCTTCTAACGGGCTGTAATGTAAGGCACACAAGCCCCGGCCGCTCATCTGTTTCGTTCGTTGTTCTGCGGTTAACGTCACGTAAGGATGCTCTTGCGCTCTAAATTAATTTAATTGAAGAGGGGTGAACGAAATCGAAGGTTCTCACCCGGCGCGCCTCAGACAAGCGGTGTGTTGTGTAGTGACGTACACACGTACACAATACCCGCCCGGTATAGTACTATCAAACGGAAATGGAAGCCGACGTAGCTCACTGCTTAAATGGTCGCCTAGAAGCACCGACTCACACTGTTATGGCGTTTTTTCCCGCCGAAAAATGTATCGGAAAAATTCAATAGCGAAGGTAACACGCGCGAGGGAACATGTTTGGTGAACAGCGAAACATGCTTTGTGGCAGGTGTCGTTACCAACCCTTCCACGTAGTCAACTGCTCCCCGCTTTTCCCTGCCTGTCTGTACCTATTTATGTGAATATACGTGTGCGTGTGTGTTTTTTTTTGTTAGCTCCCGCTTTTGCCGCCCTTAAATGAAATCATCAGCCCCGGCAACTAAAGCAGCGCAGCGAGTTAATGAAAAGCGAATAACTAAAAACGATTCGACTGGTTGTGATCAAAGCGAAACACGCTCAGTACCACATATTTTTCCTCGGGGCCAATTGGCAGCCCGGGGAGGAGGCAGGGGCACAAACGGGTTGGCAGAACGGAAACGCCATGCGGGGCTGGTGAATCTGAAGAAAGAATACGATTTCCTCTCGATGGGCTGAATGTTTGCATACGTTTACCTGGCTTATTATGATAATAGAAAGCGTTATCTAGTGACGTTTTTATGTAGATTTTCTTCCTTCGGAAGAAGGTCTCAAGAGAGTTTCATATATTTACGGTTCCAAAGCAGAACTTTATTTCATAATATGGATATCACGGCAATAGGGTTTTTTGGGAACAAAAAACAAACTGTAGAAAAATTCAAATGACTCATCCTGCTGCTGAGTGCTGCTTTCTTAAATACATATAAATTTGCCGATGAGCTCAAGATGTTTTTGACATGAGAGTCATATGAAATGCAGATAATATTCAGCACCTTGCACAATGATGATATAAACCTGTACTAAGCGCAAGTGCTATCATCAAACATAATTCTTCGTAAAAAATACTGGATTTGGTTGTTCTTAAAAGGAAAGTTCAATTAAAATTCCAGTGATTATATACCAATTTGTGTTCTACTGAACCAAAAAATTCCTAAATTATGTTTCATTTAAATCACACCTACAGAAGAAAGCCATGATCTGCAACATGACTGAAATAAAAAAGAGAGAAATAAATTAATTCCTTTCGTATGGCAAATAGTCCTTTTTTAAATCACTAGAATATAAACCTTGACCCTCTTCCCAACTAGAATATGAATGCAAACGAGCAACCATTTCCTAAACCTTATTGCTTGGCTAAAGTGAAAAATTATTCAAATTCAAAATCGTTTAATTTGTTTCTTGATGTTATCGGTATCGATATGCAATCCTGAAGATTCATGTTGGCAGGAACTCGTTTCTGTTTTTTTAGAATATTTTGTGGAAATTGTTCAATTTATATAGAATATCATTCATCACCACTTCCCTTATGTAAGATCCAACACCCAAATGACTATTAGAACAGTCTATCATATTTATTTCTAAGCCATCTAAATAAACATTTGTAAACTACATTTGTGTGTGTAATTAGATCATAATTTTATAAAAATCGAACTTTATCTATTTCAATCTTTGAATGTTCAGCTAAGAAGGATTTATGAATTTAAATTTAAATTTTCAAAAACCTTTTAAAGCGTATTTTTATGATTATTTCAATACTGGGAAGATTGTGTGTTTTTTAAATTAAATATCCACAATATAAAAAAAAAACATTGAAAGCAAGGTCATATACGTTACGACCATATGCAACCCATTTTCAAATCTATGGAAGTAGGTTGTTCATTGTTGATGAATTTGAATCACTTCTGGACGAAACATCATAAATCAACGTAAACATCATAAACCTCAACGCGCGCATTTTTGAAATGTTCTTAAAACGTCTTAAGCCTCAAACTAATACTTTTTTCTAATTCGTTCCAAACGTTCGTTCGAAGAACTCCATGGTAGGCAGACACTAATAGTAATCCATAGCGCAGCTCGGAGAAGCGGTTCAACTTCCGAAATTAAATATGCACGGTTTCGGTTGTGAGAATGCGTATGCAAATACAAGTATAAATGAGCAGCATCAGTTAAAGTGAAATAAAGCAGCACAACCAAAGCACATGCCCTGCATCGGGAGCATAATTCCTCATCACAGCGGGGAAGATAGATTTCTTTTATGATACACAAGTTATGTGCCGTTTTTTCCGGTCCAT
>KZ068592.1:68624-79065 GCA_002091845.1 Anopheles cracens | reverse complement strand
CCTGCTGAAGATGAATTCTGGGCTGTTCTATTCAAATTTATCTCCACTAATTTATACCACTACGGGCTATTTCAGATTTCCGAAGCTTCCCGCCGGCTCCAGGCTGCAGTAACAAACATATCCCAGTTCTGTTTTTCATGTCGTCCCTCTAACATAAACCACCGCATCAATCGCGGCTGAGCATCGATCCGCAGCCGGATCAGCTTTTGCTCTCTGATCACATTTTAATGAATGATAAACGTGGCGCTCGAGCCTAAGATGGCCCCCGTGGACTGGGCTCGTGATTCCAGTTTTGACCTGCGGACAGAGAAGATTTTTGAAATGCAGAGCAGTTATCCGCCGTTCCGCCGTTCGCACCGTTCGGCTTTCTTCCTCACTTCCACGCGGTCCGGGCGGTTTATCAATTTCGAACAGGAAATAATATCCCGTGATTTATGGACGGGTTGAAGGTTTGTCACCGGTCCGGGAACTTCACTGCGAGCCGGCCACCACAAAATATGCAGACACCCCGACACCCCGAAAACAACCGTGCGAGAAGATTTGATGATCCGGGGCCCCGACCGTACGACGACAGGCTGCCCATATAGGCAGACATGTGCGATCATTTTTAAAAGTGTTCGCCTCATCTTCGGTTCTGCCTATCTGCGAGCCGCGGACTTGGAGTGGCGGAGATGGATTTTTGATTAAGCCCGAACCGTTAATATTTAATTAAGGCGGACCTGGCGGACCGGAGCTCCGGGCAGCGCCGAAAAGGACGTCGCCTTTACTTTGTCGTTTATTTTTTTTTTGTGGTATCGAGTCCCCATGAATGGCGTAAGTCTTTCACCGGCTGACCGCTTCTCGCGCGTCTTCGCCCCGCGTATATTATTGGGGTGTAATATGCTCCGCTCCGCTGTGGTCTCGTTTCGGTTATCTTGCGATGGGGTGGTTGACTCGATAGAGGGCAGTCGTTTATCGGTCGCTCTCGGTTCAATTTCCCACCGAATTCTTCCACCGCGGGATCGTCGCTGGCTATCGTCGCTTGTTCATCTGTGTCATGATGAAAGCGCCACCAGCGCCAGTGCGGTTCGTGTGACGTTCCCGAAAAGCGGGACACAAATTAATTTTACTCCCTGATATATTCACCAACCTGCACTCCAGATTCGAGACGAGGCTGTGGTGACGGCTTCGAAAAGGTGCGTGATTTATGGACGATCTAGCCGTAGCAGGAAAAAAACGAATTTTATATTCGAGATACAGTTTTGAGCGCATTCGTTCGAGATGTTGTGTAATTGTTTAGTTCAATCTGGCATTTGGGGTTGCACAATAAAAAGGGAAAAATGATCTACGATTGCTTTTAGTTGATTAATTTGAATATTTTTACATTTATGTGTTCCAATTTTGAATAAAGGTTATGATTCCCTTGTTACGGCGATCTCTCGGTGTTCTTCATATTGTGTAGCTCATTATTGCTGTATAGGCATTATTTGCCAGGCAAATAAGACATATAAGAGCCCATAAGCTGATGAATAATTATTTCAAATAATGTTTTTACTCATTATTACTTATGACTGATTATTACTTTGAGATTTGATTTTTATGCGAATGTTGTTAACCATTTTCATTCTGATTCTGGTAAATCTGAGTGGATGAATTCTGGTGAATTGAGTCGTATTTTTTATCAATCTAGTACTCTTTGATAAGATCAAGAGGTTTCATTCATCTGTTTGTAGAGTACAACGTTAGGAAGAGCATTTTTTCATAAATTTATTGCGATTTTAGTATTTATATTCATCCATTTTTATTTTAAAACTTTTGCGGGATAAACACACTGCGTGATCTTTTGTTCCAAGATAATTGATCAGTCTTTACTTGTGATAGAAAGTTGATATAGTTAAAACCTTAATGCATGTTAGTCTTGAAACGAATAAAAAAAGGATATATTATGATGATAATGGTGAAATCTTGTCCAGAATCCGATTTTCATAACAGTGGAATGAATGAATTGTTAATAAATATACATACATGGTTTCCTTTAATATGCTACAACCCTGTTAATACGTTAGACACAAGTCCATGCTCGTTCTGTAAATGAACATTCCCCATGCGAGCACGAATCCCCAAGAATCACCGTGCCTAGAACCAGCAAACAGCAAAAACCAACTGCAAACGGAAGCTGTTCCGCTGTATTGCAGAACAATGCACGCCGCAGCAATAGAGCCTGCCGTTCACCGTTGTTGTCTTCGGGCGGCAGAGTAAATTGAGGACGATTAATTGACAGACTGTCAAGGGCTAACTATATCATTAGGATTTGCATCTTGCTTGTCATTTGTCAAAATGTAAATTCTCCCTTCACCAGCTGCACCAGCGAACCCCGGCGACCGGAGAGTGAAATCGGCGCTCGCTGCAGCGCCGCAAAAAGGGCTGCCAGTCGGGCTAGTCAGTTGACAGCGTCGTCGATGTCGGCAACCGATGAGTTGTCGCAGCACGAACCAGAAACCGTGGCCTTTACCCAAGGCCGATCCGAGCGCCATCCCTGCGCACGGTCGTCTCGAGACTCCCGCTCGACCCTTGATGATGGGCTTTTATGTAGTTGCCTGTTGGTCTGTCTTAACTTTTCTCTCTGACTCGTGTAAATCAGCTCGTGTACGTGGACGACCAATTTTCTCCGGCGATCCTGGACCGGCGAACCGGCGGCAACGGTGTTTTGTTTTGCCCGTCACCGCTCGCTACCGCCTTGTGCCAGGCACACTCTAATGTAATTTGTTTAGCGTGTCAAAGATAGTTCCCGCCGCACACCGGGCACTCCGGAGACGGAGACACAATAGGCGGGAGGTGGTCGGTGGGCCGACCCCGTTTGGGTAAGGTTCCGCTGCCTGGCCGGGAGCTGTTTGACAGGCTTAGAACTCTCTTTTTTAACCCCTTCAACGATAACACCGCGTTTCGTGGCGAACGCGCGAACGTACGGACGAAGTACGGCGACGTCAAGTCGCAGTCAGCGCTGACAGTGGAAATGAAGCCCGCAAACGCAAGCGACAATTCCTCCCAGACCCGACCGGTGGCGGCTGAAATGGTTTCAAGAATGGAAAACATTGTTCCAAATCAACACATCCATCCTACCTGGTCGCCGGGATCTCTCGGTCTGTGCATAAATATTCTCTCTCTCACACAGCGATCGACGCCAGGACCATTCGGGTCCTGTTGGCAAAGGTGACATTCGTTTTTTTTCCTGCTCCATACTGAAGCATGCCACTGTAATGCTAATTTCTGATGTATTATGATGCACATCAACGATGAGGCGACTTTGTGCCTTTCATGTTTCGGTGTTTGACTTGACAGATGATTAAATACCTGCTATGAAGTCAACATCTAGAAAGGGTTGAGCATTAATTAGACATGTAAACGCTTAGGGTGTGGCGAACATTAAATCGACCTTAAGTATGGCGATGGAATAATTAGATGCAAAGGGTTGTATTTCTATTGTTCACTTGGCAAACATCATGTCACACCGGCACCGGAATGGTTCTCCATCAAAGTTAAGCACGCCGCAGGCCGTGACTGAGATCCGGATTTTATTTACGGTGCTCATTCTTGAATCGCAATCACACGCGTAAGCGTTATTTAATTTCCATTAAACGCTGCAGGTTTGCTCGTTGCGATAGCATATACATTCCTTCATCCCGTTATCGAGCAATCGAACGTCCACGGATCGTATGCCGTCGAATGGTATGTTTCAATTACAGTGCCGTGCCGATGGTTATCCGATCACCAATCAAGATCGCACCATATCACTTTCATATCATGTACACTCAACCCAAACACACTCGCCAAACCTCATGCACACACACACACACTGCTCGGAAAATGCACGATCGCCCCGTGCTGCTATCGGTTGGGGCCAATCGATGATCCCGTTTGCACGATAAACCCGTGCGATGATGACATGATTCCGACGTTAACTCATTAGCTTATCGGCGGCTACCGATCGCTCGAAAAGTTATACGATCGATTCGTGTCTCCAGAGAGCTCCGCGTCAGTGGCTGTTGCCTCTCACCCTGTATCGATCATTCGATACGACCCGATCGGGTTAGCGAATGCGAAAAGGCGTTTCGTCAGCACTGCCCATTCACCGCTGTTTGTGATCACTGAGGGTGATCGGCTGCATATACATAAGTAGACACATATGCCTACCAAACCGTGTCGATGATGGTGTCAAATCGTAGGATCTCCAGATTTGCTACAAGATATTGAGTACAGAATCGCTAGAGACCAGAAATACAAACAATGTCTCAAAACTTCAGACGCAGGAGCTTAAAGAATAGTTTGAGTTTTAATAAACCATTACTGTCTCATATTGTCGCTTTTTGCATTCATATCCACCCTTTGCTGATCAACTTCTTAGACTATACAAATTGCAAATAATAAATAGGAAATAGTATTTTTTGCATCTTGTGCAACAAATTACAAAATGGTCATTTGTTTATCCTTATTTATTTGTTTATTTGTTTATGTATACTTCACTTTTGAACTAGATTTTTCATTCAATTCATTCAGTTTCGTACTATCAATCACACCCCAACCGATTCAATTAACTTCCCTTGACACATGAAGACAATATCATCTTGATCTTGATACATGAGGTCAGCATTCTTAACTTGAATTTCAACTTGTTACCCCATTGCCGCTCAAAATTGAGAACTTAATTTGATTGGAATCAAAAACCGATATGTTATTAGGGCCCTGCTCTAGAAGTTTACAGTCTGGATTTCAAATGATGTTTAAAAAAAAAGAAAGATAGTGAAAGATAGTGTATGTGCTATTCACGCAAACTTATGTGATCTTCAATCTCAAGAAAAAATATGTCTGAAGCAATGTTTAAGTGCTTTGTATGATACAACTTTGAAATTTTATTTATTTTTAAGCACTAGTGTCGGTTTAAGTTTGTGTATTGTTGCTGATATGTTATCTAAAACATTTTATCTATTTTTTTATCTTTAACCGCTCAGTTTACACCTGAATTATATGAGTTATAAAATAAAAATAAAATTTGCTTTAATTATAAATAGTTAAGAATTATTCATGGTTATGGTATCACGGTGAATAATTTTGATTCTTGCATCTTTTTTCTACAATATGAACTATTTTCCAACATAAATGTTCTGATGAGTCTATTACATTCCAAAACCAAGCTTTTCCACACCCAAACATGATTACAAACGAAAATACTGCCCCACATAAATCCGTCTAGCTTTCGCTGCCCACAACGCCACTGGGTTTGCCATCATCGTAACGGCCAAGTCCATCTATGAATTTAGATTTTAGTCAATGAACGCTCCACCCAGACGCGCACAGCGTGGTCGATGGCCACATTCGCCACATTCGCCCTGTGTCCGTGTAATGCTCAGCGGCATAAATATCCTTCCGCACCACAGCGAAACCGGCGGGGGCCAGGCACAATCGTCTTTCTGTGTACGCCCCATAAAAGAATGTCAAATTCATATGGACACGGTTTCAGTCAAGGATGATGCTGTGCCGGTTCGTCTGTCCCTCCCCCTCGCGTCCAGACACATCTGCTCTGGAGGAAATAAAATAAAATAAGTATAAAATGTAATGTTTTTGTTATGTTCCTGTTTAGCAGCCCGTTGCTGTTGTCGTCCTGTAGGTCGTCATCGTCAACCGTTCCCGGTTCGGTTGTTTCATTTGCCACTCACCCACCCGCCCAAACACCGCGCGCTGTTTGCGCCTTTGCGCCCGGCCACCGTTGCTCTTTTCGCGACCAAAAAAGCTCTCTGTCTTTCACTCGCTCTCGGCGGCGGTCATGACTGCAGCGGCGTTGAGCGTTCCCTCTATTGAGGTTTTTCTGCCGTGGCCTAGGACCACGGAGTTGGTTTCATTTGCCACCCACTCACCCGCCCAAACGCCGCGCGCTGTTTGCGCCTTTGCGCCCGGCCACCGTTGCTCTTTTCGCGACCAAAAAGCTCTCTGTCTTTCACTCGCTCTCGGCGGCGGTCATGACTGCAGCGGCGTTGAGCGTTCCCTCTATTGAGGTTTTTCTGCCGTGGCCTAGGACCACGGAGTTGTTGCGGGCAATATTTAAAATAAATCTTAATGATACGACAGTGTTTATATTTGTCACACTGCGCTCTAGCCCACATGTCCCACCCCGGTCGTGGGGCTGGTGGACGAAGTCGTCGAGCTGGGAGGGTGGGTGACTGCCGCAACCAGCGTGCTGTGCCGGCCACCGAGGCAGCCCGAGGACGGCTACGACCCGCACTCCGGACGGAATTCCTTCGAGCGTCAAGCTGTCTTGTCAGTGTTTGTTAGTTTGCCGCAGTTGAGATGAGAATCTATTATGCAGAAAACAGGACAACGGCGATCTCCAGTCCCTGACAGCACTGGAAGCGCTTGTGATGACTCCCCCGCCACCTTTACCACCCCCACCCCCTCCTCCCGTGGCCCGTTGCAGGACGAATGTTAGCACGGACGCAAGCGGCACTATAGCAGCGCAGTCAGTCCAGAAACGTTTTCATTTCAAGCCATTCCCAGAATCAACGACTCCTTCACTGACATATGCAAGCTTTTTACGAGTTTTTCACCGCCCGTTTCACGCTGCACGCTGAGGATTCGGTTTTTTCATCATCCCACACACACACACATACTCAGTACGCATATGCACACTACCGTGTGTGTGTGTGCTCGGCACTACTCATCAAAAACCGTGTTGTGTATGTTTGCGCTCTGTGCGAGCAGCCATCAGCAGCACGTCTTCCTAGCCACGAGCGGACACGAAAGGACACGGCACGGAACCGCATTAAACCCGTATCCGACACATGTTCGACCCCCATGCCGTGCAGGGGGACGAGAGTGGGAGTTGGTCCTTTCCGCCTCCGGACGGTCAACTTAAACTATTCAGCAACTAGAATGTGCTAAATTAAAAAGAGAAAGGCATAATAAAAACCGGTTCACCGATTTCGCTGCTGACAGAGGCTGCTTTCATCTGCCATTTTGGGCAATGAACCGCAGCAGGGGGGGGGGGGGAATCTAATCCTTATGACAAAAGACGAGAATATAGAAATAATAACAAATTATTGAACTGGTTACTAGTCGAAATAGGTCATAAAGTATTGGTTTGGAATGAAGCTAATCGATGGTTATACGAGGAATAATAAATATTTAAAAATTAGCAAAATAGTTGTTTAATTAATAATAAGCTTATTTATACTTTTTATCATACAAAATTTATAAAATATTGTGAGATCAAAATGCAAGTCGTCGAATGCAAGTGTATCTTTTTCTTGTTTTATAATTAAATCTTTGTAAATAAAGGCTTTGTTGCCGTAAAAATCTGCTAGAATCAAATCATGAACAAAGAATCAGTAAATGTGATCACTTAGAATGTAAGTTGGCTAAGCTTAACCAACTAATGAACTAATGAACTTAGCTTGTGTTTCATTTCATTTCTTTTATCAAAAGCAAGTTATGTTCTGAGTATAAATTTGATATCGATTATTTGTGAAATAAATGCATAAATAAACAAAATAAATCTCAATTAAGACCAGCATGAACCATTTTGAATGTGTTGCTGGAAAACATGTTGGGCTTCTTTACACGTTCAATATAGTTTTAGAGAACCATCATGGATTAAGTATTCTTTTTCTTCCTCTTTGTCTTTCCAAAACAACCGCAACTTCATCTGGACCTGCCATCATTTACTTTCCTTTTGATTTTTAACGCAACTGGACAGTAAGTCCCACATTCGGACATGACTTCATTGAAGGCTCTTGAGAACCGAATCATTATCAAAACTTCACTTTCTTTCTCCATGTCACATCAAAATGTCCTATATGCTACCCTTGTAATGCCGACTTTAAGGAAATATTGTTTTGGTTTGAGTTAGAAGCAAATGCATGTACATTAGGTAGTTTTTGATTATAAATTCTTGAGACCATTCAAGCTCTGCTTTATTAAATGTCATAAAACTTTTTAATTGAATAGATATGACTAATACTAATAAAGGTAAAAGCCCACAAATACTCCAACAGTTGAACGTTCTATAAAAACACATCACACCAGTCAAACAGTTTCCATTTTTTGTCCGAATTCGCTAGGACATTACGAATAACACTTCTGCTTTTGAAAAATCATGAGCCGGCTATATCGTTCCGCTGCTGCCGAATGGTTGGCAGCGTTTCAGTATCTCCCGTGACGTTCCCGTGCACATCAACCCGAAACCAAGCTCCGCGGTATGGCTTAGCGATCCCACAGACGGCAATGAATCATTGAACGTGGAATAATATTTATGTGTCTTTTGTTCTTGTTTTCATTTCGTCATCGTTTCGTCGATCGGTTTGTGTTGTGTTTATAAACAGCGGTAACGAGCGGTCGCGCTCCGTGCCCCGGGTGGGGTGGGAAAATGCCGCGCGACGAATCAGACGAATCGAACTTTGTTTGCTTTGTCTCCGAATCTATTGCTGTTGCGCTCGAGGAAAGCCTGCTTGACGATATGGTCGATGCTGGGATTACTTTTTCCCCCGAACGCGAGATGGATCATACGGTGCAAGTTTTACGAAGGAGGAAGAATTTTTATTTCATTTTATCATAATCGTGTTTATTGTCCTGGATCGGCCGGACATGAGGCGAATGAGAGACCGATTGGCAGGGTCCGTCCGATGGACGTTATACGGGAAAACAAAATGTAGCCATCGCGTGTTTGATCAATTTGGAAAGAATTCCTTGATTTGTGGTGTATTATTTCATCGAAAACTTCACTGAGCTGGGAATGTTGGTGTTTCTTTAAAATAAATTAATAAATTATCTTGTGCTTCATATTTTTGTTACCTGAAAATGAGCACACTCAATTCCGTTCAACAGTTTTCTTCCAAACAAACACAGAAAAGTTACGTTTTTTTTAATAATTTTCAAGTTCGTGCAATAATTTCAGTTCCATCTGATACAAACGAAACGAGCGACATAATAATCAGAACGATTGAAACATAAATCAATTGTCTCACTGCCGGCCGCCATCTTTACGTGCTGAACACGGAAACAATACCGGTTAGAAGATTCCACCATCCGAAGGAACGAAATAAATCTATCGCAGAGCAAACCTCAAACGGACATGAAATAATTAGTTTCTTTTTCCACCTCTTCCACCACAATTCGCCTCGACCGGTGCACACACACACGTGTGTGGGATTCTTCTATTGGAAATCGCGGCCACTGCACGAACGTGGACGACCCACCAAACGGTTCAAAAATGATTTCCAAACGATCACATTCACTATCTGGTGAATCCTATCGTTGTGCCTGCATAAATAAATCAAAAATTAATTAAAAATATGTATCGTATCGGGAGAGGCTGGACGCTTGAGTTTGCTGCGCCACGGCAGGTATTAGGCGGCAGCCGGGTAAGCTGTTGTGCAGATGTATGTTTGTGATATTTTTCACTGGAAATGCGAGGAGTATCTTTCATCTTTACAGTCCGAGTGATTTTGGACGCGGTTAGCAAAAGAGATTCGAACGGATATTGATATTTCGCGAACACTCCATGCGTTGTTTCTCGTGCAAGAAATGGAAGATGGTTCGTTGAAGGGAAGTTTTTGTTTTAAATAATGAATTGAAAATATTTCTATAATAAAACATAGAGGCCCAATTGACTAAAGCTCACTAAAAATTGATTGATAATATTAAAAAACGCCAGTCACACGGCTCTCCTATCGTAATCCTTGCACAAAACCCAATTACTGCTTAAGCCATTATGTGATTTCGCATAAATCTCCGAATGCATCAAACCGCCGGCACCACAACATGGCACCCGGATTATGCAAAATCGCCCAAAAGCGTCCTGCCGAAAATAAAGTAGCCCCGCTCGGTCATTGCTTCGATTCGCAGTCACACACACACACACACACGAAAGAATTCCTTGATTTGTGGTGTATTATTTCATCGAAAACTTCACTGAGCTGGGAATGTTGGTGTTTCTTTAAAATAAATTAATAAATTATCTTGTGCTTCATATTTTTGTTACCTGAAAATGAGCACACTCAATTCCGTTCAACAGTTTTCTTCCAAACAAACACAGAAAAGTTACGTTTTTTTTAATAATTTTCAAGTTCGTGCAATAATTTCAGTTCCATCTGATACAAACGAAACGAGCGACATAATAATCAGAACGATTGAAACATAAATCAATTGTCTCACTGGCGGCCGCCATCTTTTCGTGCTGATCACGGAAACAATACCGGTTAGAAGATTCCACCATCCGAAGGAACGAAATAAATCTATCGCAGAGCAAACCTCAAACGGACATGTGCGTATGTAGTGGACATTTGTATGAGTATATTGAAATGAAATTTAAAATGAAAAAAATAATTACTTATTTTATTTATTTCTTGGTAGTTACTTTTCTTTATATTAGATGCGTGAAGAAAATTTTGCAGAAAATATAATTGAACTGTTAGCT
>KZ068592.1:56990-68614 GCA_002091845.1 Anopheles cracens | reverse complement strand
AGTACAATATTATGGATGCAGTCAATTTAGCTTTTATTTTTTCGAAGGATAAATCTTGAAAGTGTGTTCAGTGCATCAGTAGCCTTTATTTTCGTCATTACCAGTCAACCAGGAAAACTTACACTGGGTAAAATAGGATGTTTCAAATGTTTTGTTGATTCTATTTCGTGTTGATAATGGTATTTTTCAACAAAAATTTAATACAGTCAAGGACATTATCAATAAAATTGTTTGCTTTATTTGGTTACGCTCAGTTTTATATCGGTTCGGTTGCTCGCTATAGATTTGATATAACGATTTGCATTGTTATCTGAACATTTCCGTCACGTTTGTTTACATGGGACACAGGGAACATGGTTTCCATACATTTTTTGTGTTAAATGTCTATATTGTTTGTTGAAACATCATTAATTGTTAACATCATTAATTCGAAAGACATTTATTTCTGAGCATTTATTTTCATAATGATGGCAGCTATGCTATCATAGTTGCCATCGCGAATTTGAAATCAATTTAGTATGCATGTTAGTCAAAAAAGTTTATTTTGTTCTCTCTATTTCTTCGAATTCGAACTTCGAACTATTCGAACTAGAATAGTTTAGTCCTGTCTATTTCATCTTATAAATAATATAAGTTTTTCATTATTTAAAAGGGGAAACTAACGATGGTTTCTTCCTTTTTGTTAGTTTTTTTTTACAACCTCGTTTAAAGCATCTTTGCTGAATGCATTATCAAACGAGTTATGTTAATCTGTACAGTCGTACTTAAGAATTGCAGTGACTTTTGAAACACATTTAAAAAAAAGTGCCTCAAATGGTTATGCGAATATTTTAAACTAGAACCGTTTCACTCAAACACAATAACTTATGGTATTTTTGTGCATACATACTAAAAACGAAACTTACACTTGAAACAATCTGTTCAAAAGGAATAACAAACAAAATACCAGTGCGTATGTAGTGGACATTTGTATGAGTATATTGAAATGAAATTTAAAATGAAAAAAATAATTACTTATTTTATTTATTTTCTTGGTAGTTACTTTTCTTTATATTAGATGCGTGAAGAAAATTTTGCAGAAAATATAATTGAACTGTTAGCTGAAAATAAATTCTTCGAAGGAAAAACATCGTAGTAAAAAGAGTCTCTAATCCTCTCTAAAATGATAAAAGTTGGCGACGATCGTACAAACGACTAATGCATAAATACGTTTCAAGCGCGAAATTTTAAATGTTTCCTGAAATTAATAGTTTTATTCGCGGTCATTATCAATTAGTGTTATTACAACAAATAAATGAAGCAACCTTCTTATAACAGAACAACACCCAACGGCCAGGTCTTCGATTCGTCTTTGCTTCTTCTGAAACGTTCCACCTCCCCAAGCCAGCCAGTAAGGAAATAACGCTTGATCAATTAGCGAAAATAAACACAATCACCTGGGTGCTCATGATATCTTTATACCTTTAATCAACCGCCGCTGCCTTGAAGCAGCCAGCCGACTGCAGCAGCTCGCTCGCAACACGCATTCACGCCGCATCCGTGAAAATGTCGTCGCACTATCGACGACCAACCATCTCCCAAGATCTCGCCGGCCGACGTGCCGGGAACCGCGCTGGCGTACCGCGAACCGCGAACACGATCGAAAGCAACCGCGCTCGCGCGCGGTTTAGGTTCCGGTAGTAATTATCACGTTTGCCGCCGATCGTAAATGCTGGCGCGAACGCGAGACAATCAAAACCCCTCGGCGGCTGGAATCTTTTTGCGCGCTGGAAGACGCGCGAAAGGATGTTCGCGCCGAGTGTGTGCCATTTGCATGCTGCATTTACACCAGCCGGGCGTTTATCAATAATATACCCCGCGGACGCTTTAATTGCCAGCGTTTTGGTTGCGCGGTCGAGACGAATCATGTCCTCAGGTGAGTTGAGCCTGGGCGCTCCGAAATCGTTTTCGCAATGGCTTTAAAAATGAAGCAAGCTTCAATCAAGAATTTTTTATTACCCAACCAAGCAAACGACACTCTTTAAGCCATATGTGTGTGTGGTGCGCGCTGGTTTTTGTTTCGCGAACGTTGTCATTAGCCCAATGAATCAAATATTTCGTGACCGATGAACCAAATTGACTCTAATCAGAGAAATTATTGATATTACCCTTTCCGCCGGCCACAAACTCCTTCACAGCGCTTTTCTGCTGATGTCCAGCATATTCACCGGGCGCGTGGTGAAGCGAAGTGAAGCAGTTCATTGCTTCCGTGAAGAAGCGGAGGCGTTAATGACAACGTCAGGTCAGGAAGATAAGCGAAACCCCCGGAAGTGACACGGCTTCGGCCCCCATTCGGAGGGCGCCATTGCATCTTTTCGCTAGTTAGCAGAAGATTGCAAAAATTGTCCTACACGTGGTCTGCGTTGATATTGATACAGCAGATGCCGGATGGGGCGCTAGAGGTACCTCCAGCTGCCCTGTTTGGATGATGGAAAGATGAAACCGGGCGACGATATTCACGCGCAAGATGCGAGAGTCTGTTGAGCGAACTTTCCGTCACTATCGGGTGGAGACCATCTGTACGCTGTGCGCCGGTTGCGGGCACGGGCAATTTATCCCGAACTGCTGAACTCAGGTCCTAATTAAAAGCTGACCAAAATAGATACCTTCTCCGCCGGATCCGGTTCTGTTGACGGTCATCTAGCCGGCCGCCGATGCCATCGAGTGAAATGGTGCAATGATGCTACGCGGCCCCAACCCATGCTATCTTGCTCGCCCGTGTTTGCCCGTGCAACAGCTCGTAAACGCGGGCCCGACAGGACAACGTTCCATTGCGGAAAGGAATCACCCCACATCGACCGGACAGTGAGATCAAACGAAGGGTTTCGTGTGCGCGGCGAAGAAAAGGAAAAGAAAGACCCCCGAAAGAAAGTCGTTTGAAGGAAGCACACCACACTAGCCGCCCATGTGACCAGCGAGCGAACGATTATTGTCGCCTCCTCCGAAACAAGTAGCATCTGATGCGAGATCCTATCAAGCGCGAACGGTCAGCCGTGTGTAAGAAACGGTCTCCTAGAGCGACAGAAGCGAGAGAGAGCAAAAAACAGCAACAAAGAAGGAAAAGATCGACGGAATATCTTCATACCAAATGAACGTGATTAAAGTCAACATCTTGTGCATGATGAAGTGCACACACACACGCGTGTTAATCGACAGAGTTGGAGTTTTGTGCTCTTTTTGTGTCCCACACTCACAGTTCCTCGCTGTATCATTCCATCAGAACAGTAATTTTTCATACTCCATGCAGAAACAGAACGTGCCAGCTGACGGAACCGAATAAAAAACAAACGCAAGTGGCAGGGCTATCGGACCGGCTTCTGGGAACGCCCGGCACCCAGGGTCAAAAGCTTTGGCAAACTATCCATCAATTATAATTATGTAAATCATTAAAAATAATGAAAATAAATTTTAATTATCATAAATATCCACATGATGTACCCAATTTGTCTTCAGGCGCCTCTGTTTCAGTGTCGGAAGCGTTGCGATAACTGAAGCACGCAACCGTTTGAACGCTTGCACACAGCAGTATCCTCAAGCTGGCAATAATATTGAAAGGATTGGAGGCCTTTTTCATATTTGCCATATGTCCTGCTGATAAGCATCGGCTGCCGCTTCCCAGAAACATTCAATCGCTAGTCAACGCTGATAAGATTTTCAAAAAAAGAAATGCGTGAAAAAAGCCATTCCTTCCCAGCGACATTTTCCCAGTTAATTATGTTGACGTCCTTCACGTCCCAGCGCATCCAATTGTCCGGACCGATACACCGGTGCACGGTGTAAACAGGGCTACTTAATCGTTCGAACCATACGTGCACACGCGGTTGGTATCATTTTTTTTTCTACAATGTGCCCAAGCTCTTATAATATATTATTTTTCAAAAACGTTGTGATTTGACTGTAGTGTTATAGTGCTAATTATAATTCATCAATACAGCAGAATTTATATGTCGGAAAACATGCTCACGAAGGAATGTGTAATTAGCAAATTTAATGATGCAACCACCGAAACATGCAGTCCATCACAAACAAAAATGCGAAGAGAAGAGTTAAACCCAAAAAGAAACAACTACCAGCTCGACAAACGGTGAGCAATATTTTTTAATTACCTACATATCACTCAATTAGCACCTCTACCATCAGCGTACTTCGTTGATGAAGTGGCAATAAATTGTTGCCGATGCTCATGCATCAGCCCGGTGACATAAACAAGCGCACACACACACTATCTTCATACCAAATGAACGTGATTAAAGTCAACATCTTGTGCATGATGAAGTTTTGGCCGAATTTGCTAGTTTTTTTTTCTTCTTCGTCTTCTTCTTCTTCGCCCCGCACCCGGCTTGCGGGGAATTTTTCTGCTGTCTCGTCAGAATACTTTCCCGCTCGGGGTCGTGATTGGTGAGCTTAGGCGACACACTCGTGCACATCCTGCGAGAGCGCATCCTTTTCCGTGGTTTTTGGGAAGAAAAATTGGTATTACAAGCACGCCGGGGCCATGATGAAGACATTAACACAAGATGAGGAAAACTATCGTGCCGCCGCGTGTGTGAGTGTGTGTGTGTAGGATGGGGGAGGATATAGTCAATCTGTCGGTCGGGATAACACACGGTGAGCTATCGGAGCAGGCTAGATAGGTTAGAAAAGCCAAAGAAAATCCAACACTTTACGTTGTGTTTGATTTCTGGTAACCATTTCTAATTTATTTTGTTTAGCCTTATTTTACTTATCTCATGAATTTGTTATTTATGTTTATAATCTGATGAATATGAGTAATTAATAATAATTGATTCTGCATATTAGTTTGAGGTTTTATTACACTTTCTGAATCAAAATAATGTTATAATGTTATGTAATATTGTTATAATTTGATTCTAAAACCAATGCTCTTCACAATTTTTCTAGTCTTCTTAAGCATAGTTAAGGATTGCCGGTGCTTTTACAGACCAAAAGAACTTTCTCATCTATTCGTACAATCTACGCAACAAATCAAGCTGCCGGATGAGAACTTCATTCATTGATATGCCTGAGATATATGTTTTTATGATATTAAAAGTTGCAATCAACCTGTCAATATTGCATTATCATAACACACATTTAACAAGAATCAAATCCTGAGATATCATTGATATGCATTTTCATTTTTTTAATTGGAAAAGTAGCTACAGTAACAGACAAAAATTGAACGTAGCACAGGCGCAAATGAGGGATGTTAATAATATCATAGCTTATTTTAATAACAAAGAAACGAGCTCTTCTGTTTTATTGCAAATCAAATGACGCTGATTGTACACAAGCGTTATTTAGAGAATTTTCTACAATGTGCCCAAGCTCTTATAATATATTATTTTTCAAAAACGTTGTGATTTGACTGTAGTGTTATAGTGCTAATTAATATCTTCATACCAAATGAACGTGATTAAAGTCAACATCTTGTGCATGATGAAGTTTTGGCCGAATTTGCTAGTTTTTTTTTCTTCTTCGTCTTCTTCTTCTTCGCCCCGCACCCGGCTTGCGGGGAATTTTTCTGCTGTCTCGTCAGAATACTTTCGCGCCTCTTCTGGCGGTCGAGGAAACGTGGTTGGGTTTCGCGAGGCGAGAGGGTTTCTTTTCTCTAGTGTGTGTGTGTGTCTTTTCGATTTTTTTATTGTAAATGTTTCCTCGAACAGTACGGTTCGGTGAGGTGCATTTTAGTTGGCCATCTCAACCAAGGTGGTTGCAAACCCGTTGTACCCCACTTGCACAAGATGTGTACAACACATTCAAACTCGTCCCAACAAAATCTTATAATAAAATCTTTTATTTAACAAGTAATGCGATGCGGTTAGTATAGTACGGTTGATATTGGTTTCAAAAGTTTTATAAAAAAGATATTAAAAGGTTTATTAATGGAATTTTTTTCATAAATACTATGTAGTTTATCAGCATGTAGCTGCCATGGACTTATTGTTAATCATGGAGATTTCAATTTAAACATATTGTGAAGAATTTTCATTGATGCCTAATATAGCACAACATTTCCAGTTTGATAGACTGGATTGGGGACTTATGAATACATTTTAAAAAATTTAATATATTTTATTTGAGAGGATTAAGGATACGTTAAGTAAGGATAATAAGGAAGAATGTTATACGCAAAATGTCACGTACGCAAAAAAATGTGACGTTTAAGAAGCCATACGAATATAATGTTGGAACTATCCTTCCTAACCTACAAAGAGATCTTAACCCTTTCCTTGCCCAGGGAAAGGCAAACTATCAACTTCCAATCCGTCCATTGTTTGGTCCCGCCCTGGAAATGCAACAACACATCAACAGCGTAAACCTTCGCTCGCCGGGGGAAAAAAGTACGTGTAACATCGGGAGACACTCGGTGCCACAATTCATCCTGAGAACCATTCACCACCGCCGCTGAGACATCGCGGAGTAGGATTTCCATAGCGCAAAGAGCGCGAAGGAAAAGCACACCATATCTGCGCCAATGCCAGCGCGAGGGATTGGAGATTTACCGATCGCATTGTTGCGATAAACACGCATTTATGCTATTTATTGCAATTGATTCCGTATATTTCCCGGCCGCAACTGACACGGGTCCGTCCAACGCGCGCCTCTTCTGGCGGTCGAGGAAACGTGGTTGGGTTTCGCGAGGCGAGAGGGTTTCTTTTCTCTAGTGTGTGTGTGTGTCATAAATGCTACATTGTACATTGTACATCGAAATATTGTAAAATTAATTCATTCCTAATGAATGCTTAATGAAGTTTAATCTTGGAGATACGAAATTATAGAAACTGGAAAGTTGTGAGGGTGAAACAAATAAAAGCTTTATCGAGTGCTACTACCAGCTTTAGGATCCTCTAATTGTTATACTTAAATGATAATATTTATTGATTACTATAGTTGTAAAACTTGATCAGTCAAAGATTTATACGTTCTGAAGTAAGCAAACAAAATTTAGTCGGGTAGATTTTAGATCCGACAGCCGATCAATTGTGAGCATAACTAGACTTAATACAAGTATAATAATAAAGGGAATATTTTATATTCTTGAAGTGAGACTTTTAATGTTTTATAATTCCTTCTAGATCATCACTTATGTGCACATGTTTTATTTTTGCTATTTATCCGAAATCCACAATCTCTTTACGTCGATGATCTGCATATTAATATAAAGCGCAACATTTACAGGATTTCTCAAAATTAAGATCAATATTAAAGATGAAAAACATAACTACAAACCAACGTGGATGATTTTGAAGACTTAAGCAATGTTTAATTTTAGACAATATGCGCTACGAATTAATATTTTCCTTCGAATATTTGGTTGGTGAAGTAGTTCAAGCCAAAAAATGTTATCCTATATATCTAAAATATTTTGGTATAGCAGCATTTTACTCTACGAATAATTTAAAGAAATTCTCCATTAGTATTAGAAAATTAATGAAATTAATTCCTTACGATTATATTACGGAAAAAATTGTTACAATATCATTTAAAAGTTAATTATATTTCACAACAATTCAAAATGCTTGACGGTATTAAAATTCCCAGCAACCTCAAACCCCGAGCCCATTCCATAAATCTTGAATCAGACCCCGATCAACATGTGTGACAGGTTATGGCAACCATTCGTTCGCGCTTAGCCGTTCGTCGCCTGCTAAACGTGAAAACCCGGGAATCCCACCGGGCACCGGGCTCCATCAAGCACGGAGGCACTCGGCGGAGATCCGCACAAGCAGCTCGCAGCAGCTCGCAGCAACAAATCGTTCCCAAACGGCCCTCAGGCACGAATCATGGTGCCACAGTTAAAATCAAGCCGCTCGGATGGGAGGGAGCACGCCGGTGGCAGTAAACTGAAAGATCCACCACCACCATTCCACGGTTCCGTCCCTCGGGTCCCTCGGGTCCGGCAGCCAGCGGACCACTGGAGCTGCTGGAAGGCTCACAAATCGAGCCATGCTTGCATGCTTCAGTAGGCGGAGTATGTTACAGTGGATCAAATCAGCGTTTTATGCTTGAAACACCAATTGAAAGCGATGGTCGCAAAACAAAGCACCACCAGCAGAAGTAAAAACGAGCAAAACAACAGCAACAATCGCGCGAAGCGGAAGAAAAACACCCAGTACGATAAAATGCGGCCAAAGCACGGGTTCCACTCCACGACCGAGCGGTGCTTGGCGCAGAATTTCAATAGCCGTACTCGGGGCTAGTCACTCCTTTCTGCGCGAAGATTGAAATGATTTCCAGCGTGATATGAAGCGATCGAGCGGTGCCGCCGTGGTAAAAATCATAGTAGATTTTGTACTTTTCACACTTTTTTCAAGTGAAAGAGAGGAACATTTTGTGTATTATTGCGTCACGGTATTTTAGCAATGTTGGTATTCAACTGTTTGTTAAATATAGCAAAAAGAGCTTGACAATTATATGCTTCATTTTGAGAGGAGTTAACAATTATCAACTACACGAAAGAAGACAATTGATAGTTCTAATTTGTTTTTTTATTATTATTGTTTTTAACATTATATTTTCATGTGTTTCAGAGACCAAAACACAAACCAGTATAAATCATTGGTTTGAGCGAACAACTAAAAGATGATTAGAAAAACATTATTTAATTTAAGGTCAGACTCACGTGACGCAGCAGCAACTGTTGCTTGCTTTGTTTCTCGCGAGCCTAGCAATGCATTTTTTTGCCTGCTATTGCACATTACATTATCCATCTTGCCTTGCTGCTGCACGGGCCTTTTTTATATTGCCCTCCCACCCCGGTGCTCACGGTGCACTTGGGTCGTTGGGAGGTATGCTTCCCTCTCCGTGTACGCCGTTTGTGCGAGGCGTGCATTTTGCTGTCGCTCGCGGGAACGCTCAAAACGATAGCGTTACTGACAGGCAAAGGATCGTGGCCGATCGAGAGCGACTGCCAGTGACCAGCTATTTATGGTAACCATGATATAAATTCATTGACATCTTCCTCCTTCCACCGACGTTCCAAGGAAGGTGGTGAGTGCAAATGTAGCTGACATTCCTGGATACCTCTCAAAGTGTCATCACAGCAATCCACGCAAAGAGCAGGCAAGAGCGAGACGAACGAATGTCCAGCGATGCATAGAAACAACAGCGACCAAAGGAGACCATGCATCCGCGCTAAGCAGAAACGAAACGATCATCTGCTACAGTTGCCGGTTTTATTGCACCTATACATGCACGCGTTGATTTGGCGTGCAAGATGAGTAGATGCAGAGCGGTGGCCAGCGTAGGGCCACGCTCATGACTGCCACTGCGTTTGCCGGGCTCCCGCGCGCGTGCATATATCAGTTGCATCCGAAAACGAAACTAATTACACTGATTTATGTTGCTATTGTTCATTGTTTTCTTGCACTCTTTTTTCGCGGATCCCGATGGGCGAGGGGGAGAAGGGGTTGAGGGTGGAATTTTTGTTTTCTCTTTTATTCGCAGATTTTATAGATTCGAACGTTTCGGCTGCGTGTATGTTAGCAAGTCCATTCCGCCGTATGTACGTTTGCTTTCCTTTTCGTTCGGATTCTGGCCCAACATGGGGGCGGTACATGATAACAGCAATGCAAGGACACAAGGGGCCGCACACACACACACACACGTGGGTACTTGCATCCAGACCAGGTCGCGTCCAACAACCGCGCGGGATAATGTATTCTTTTATGTTCCTAGCAGTGGAAAACAAAATTAATTCAGACTCACGTGACGCAGCAGCAACTGTTGCTTGCTTTGTTTCTCGCGAGCCTAGCAATGCATTTTTTTGCCTGCTATTGCCAACCTCAAACCCCGAGCCCATTCCATAAATCTTGAATCAGACCCCGATCAACATGTGTGACAGGTTATGGCAACCATTCGTTCGCGCTTAGCCGTTCGTCGCCTGCTAAACGTGAAAACCCGGGAATCCCACCGGGCACCGGGCTCCATCAAGCACGGAGGCACTCGGCGGAGATCCGCACAAGCAGCTCGCAGCAGCTCGCAGCAACAAATCGTTCCCAAACGGCCCTCAGGCACGAATCATGGTGCCACAGTTAAAATCAAGCCGCTCGGATGGGAGGGAGCACGCCGGTGGCAGTAAACTGAAAGATCCACCACCACCATTCCACGGTTCCGTCCCTCGGGTCCCTCGGGTCCGGCAGCCAGCGGACCACTGGAGCTGCTGGAAGGCTCACAAATCGAGCCATGCTTGCATGCTTCAGTAGGCGGAGTATGTTACAGTGGATCAAATCAGCGTTTTATGCTTGAAACACCAATTGAAAGCGATGGTCGCAAAACAAAGCACCACCAGCAGAAGTAAAAACGAGCAAAACAACAGCAACAATCGCGCGAAGCGGAAGAAAAACACCCAGTACGATAAAATGCGGCCAAAGCACGGGTTCCACTCCACGACCGAGCGGTGCTTGGCGCAGAATTTCAATAGCCGTACTCGGGGCTAGTCACTCCTTTCTGCGCGAAGATTGAAATGATTTCCAGCGTGATATGAAGCGATCGAGCGGTGCCGCCGTGGTGGAAGATGGGCAGCAGGAACGCAGGAACGTTCTTCTTTTTTTTGCTGTTGCTGTTGTTGCCAGAGCATGTCGTCGGTGCATGTTGCATGCAACGCACACGGCGTACGGCGCGGCGTGTTCGCCTTTCTCGCTCCATCTCACCTGTGCCGGCGTTCAGGTTCGCGGGTTGATCGTGTCGGTATGTGCAAATTCGTGTCGTTATGCTGCGTCTAGTGTTGTTCATCATGCCGCTTGCCGTTCATGCATATGGTGTATACATATAGGTGGGTATTGGCTTCGTATGTACGGGGTGCTTTTTGTCCAGCTTATCCATCTTCCATCATCCATGAACGGTGCTAGTGAAGTAGCAAAGCAAGTGCTGAAAGGCAGTTAGTTTATATGTTTTCTTCATTTAGTTTCATTTTCTTATGTTTTGTTCGTTGGCCTCACTTCTGGCAGTATAGAACCATATTGTAAAAAGGTTATCAATGCGTCCAATAGTTGGCAATAGTAATTGTTGCAAACTTTAAGAATGTTCTCCACTTTTTAAAAAATCACACCATTCCTAACACTTCATATTAAGACCTTAACAACTCCATCCAATCGGCATCAAATTGCTCTCGTTTGATTCTCTACAAGCCAATCTGTCAGATCCTAAACTAGATCTGACAACATTGACATCTTCCTCCTTCCACCGACGTTCCAAGGAAGGTGGTGAGTGCAAATGTAGCTGACATTCCTGGATACCTCTCAATCAGACTCACGTGACGCAGCAGCAACTGTTGCTTGCTTTGTTTCTCGCGAGCCTAGCAATGCATTTTTTTGCCTGCTATTGCCCATTACATTATCCATCTTGCCTTGCTGCTGCACGGGCCTTTTTTATACTGCTCTCCCACCCCTGTGCTCACGGTGCACTTGGGTAGTTGGGAGGTTTGCTTCCCTCTCCGTGTGCGCCGTTTGTGCGAGGCGTGCATTTTGCTGTCGCTCGCGGGAACGCTCAAAACGATAGCGTTACTGACAGGCGAAGGATCGTGGCCGATCGAGAGCGACTGCCAGTGGCCAGCTATTTATGGTAACCATGATATAAATTCC
>KZ068592.1:31900-47053 GCA_002091845.1 Anopheles cracens | reverse complement strand
AAATCTAGGGTTTCTCCCTAATAAACCAAAATATTTTCTCTCTTACACTAGGCTGACATTGCTGAAATCGTACATAACATAATATTTGAATATGTGAACGTTTTGAATCGGAGCAATCAACATAATAGCAAGACATGGTCAAATATTAGCAGGGGGAACAAATTTGAAATAATTCGAACAATAATAATAGAATAATTCTTGGTTTTTCTTCCCATGCTTTTTGTTGTGTATGTTTTACATGTTCTCTGTTTTTGTTACACTTCAGCTTGGATCGCTATAAAACAATACTTCGAATTGAATCCAACCTTCCAAACAGCAACACCCAAACAGCAAATCAGCTATTTAGACAGAAGCCCACAGTCGGAATTAAATCTGCACTGTGGTAGATGCCTACCTCTACGAATAAGTATAGAGGAGATGTCTCAAACCACCACCTACGACGTCAAAAGTAGCGACTTTCTGAGTCCAGTCAATGCAGTCAATGCAATTCAGTGTACCTACTGCAATACCAAAAGGCGCCAAAGGGAGCAACCGGCAGCCCAGTGCTTTCCCCAGTATAGGAAAGGAACAACACCGGGAAGGACAAAATTATCCCGAAAGAAGCCGTCGGAAGACGCCGACGAAGACGACGACGACGAATGCGAACGTTCGCACTCTCGGCCCGGAGCCGGAGTTCGTCGCTTCCGCACTGAAATGCGACACCACCGTCACCTGGTGTGCCCCGTTTGCTCCACTCGTTCGCCATTAACGTTACCGTCAAGCTCGACAACTTTTTCGCTCCAAATCCCGGCCCGCTCCACACTCCCGGCGTCTCCCGGGGACGTCGGGGGAAAACGCCGCCGTCGTTCACCGAGCAGCAGCAGCAGCAGCAGCTTCCGTGCTCGCATCAACAAAGAAGAAAGAGTGCTGTACAGTTTTCTAATTAAAATCGATCAATCTCATTCTCTGTTCATGTAGATCTGTCTCGTTTTCATTCGTCCTGCTGCCAGGCGCCACATCGCGCGGCATCCTTAGGTGTCTGACCTCAGCATCCTCTCTCCTCGTCTCTCTCTCTCTCCCTCCTCCCTCTCTCCCCTTCGCCGGTCGTCATTTGAGCTAAATCCGACCGAGCGACCACCGAGTTGCCCCATGGGGCGGCAGCAGGGCAAAAAAAATGAGGAGTTGGAGGTGATTTTTCCAGACTCGTCCTGTCTATCATTCCGTACTTAGCTGTCGATATCGATAAACGTCTATTCCATTCCGAAAGAGTTCGGCTCCCGTACCCTCGGCTCGGTGCGCTCGGTGCGCTGCTTGATGGCGCTGGTGGCTGAAGCTTTTCGAAGGTTTTATGTGTCTCCCGGGCGTCAATCGGACTCGGGCGCTCGTGGCCCCACGGTTGGGAAGACATGCGCGGGCGTAAGAGAGATGGCATCGGGCCGGAAAGTCGGACACGAGGACACGAGGTGGCTCGGAGTGGAAAGGAAAACTTTACCCTCTCATCAGGCAGTGGCGAATTTCAGGCTCTCCGAGGCCGTGGCGTGGCCGTGGCGAGGAGGAACACACGGAACCAAGGGGTTGTGTTCATGTGACAGTTTCGATAGGACATCATCCGTATCTGTCGGACGGAAGACAACGATGGTCAGCTTATGTGACTAACGGCTCGGACAGGATTGGATTGAAGTCCCACACCTTACAGGCCTCGCCCTGACGGTCCTTCCGTCTCCTCCTCTCTCCTGCTCCCTCCTCCTGTCTGTCCTGTCCCCGGTCTATCGGATCATCATCATCTTTTTCCGTTTCATACAACAATGAGACAGCATTCAAATGACGGATGATTCTCACGCTGGAAGGACAAAGAACCACAGACACACACTCACAGGCTGCCAGGGTTGACTCTGTGCGAAAACGGTACGGTATCGTGTCATAGGTTGCATCCTTTGACAGACATACAGCCGGCACACACACACAGACGAGATGCACCCAATGAACGGGCCGTGTTGCTGCATAAATTCGATTTTATGTTTAATTACACTGTCCACCCATTTCTTTCCCCCCCCCTGGCCATCATCTTCGACAAAACGGTGATCGGAAAACGATGCAATTATCCTTCGACATGGTGACATTTTATTGTTTCTACCTTCACCTTCTTACCGCGCCGGTGCTCTTTTTTCTTTGTTGCTGTCGCTACTTCTCTCTTTAATCGATCTCGTGGCTCGGTTTTTTTGGTTTGCGCAGGGGTTAAAGCGAGAAGGGTTGCTTGGTTTGCTTGCCGACCGAGGATGAGCATTAATTGCTCGAGGGTAGCGTTTTTTTTTCTCCTCTCGCTTTCAGTACTCAGCAAGCAAATGTCGCAACTCAATTGCACAATCGAGTACCGAATGCTTGACAGCTCGTTTAATCAGGCGGCGATCGCCGTTGTTGTTGTTATTAACAATTGTCATCATTTTTCATGGGGACAGCCGTGCCGGGTAAGAAAACGATCAACCGAGTAATCATTCAACAGATAACACACCCCGTGACATTTGGTGTTGCGTTATGAGGTGCTCATTGGATTGGGTTTGAACGCAGCAATATGTTTAAACGCAATTTTCTGTGAATGGTATGACAGATTTTGTTCACTTAATGTGTGATGCAGTTTAAAAATAAATTACATTTCAACAGGTGCGCTTAAGAACCCCTTTGATGAAAATATAATTCAATCAATGTTAATATATTTCCTGATCTGTGCCGTATATGCACTATAAAGCATTATGAACCATTATGAACTAAAAAGTACAAATAATGAAATATAAAAAATATAAAAAGCTATAAAAGATAACCTAGCAGGATACTCAAGACTAAGACAAAAAGAGTAAACTCATGAAGAGTAAAAGTCTTACTGTTGAAAAAATCTGGAAAAATATGATAGAACGGTATGTTTAACGTTGAGTCTTATAACACAAACGTGTGCTTAGAGAAAATTTAAGCAAAACACTGATTTTGTTTGATTTGTATGTTTTAACCATACCTATGTTAGACTAAAAATCAAATGTCCCAAATATCTGGACCTGGACCTGGACATACTGTCGTGTGGAGATTTTCATTCCCAGATATTCCCAGAATAGTGTAATAGTTTGGTGTAATTTAATAATTTGATTTAAAAAGACATGATCTTATCTTTGATGAGTATCTTTCATTTTAGTTTGCTGCTATAGGAGTCAGACTATAGGACTCTGGAAGTTAGCTAGGAGAATTAGTAACAGTCTTTTTGAGCTTTGAATAACAACCTTTATGAGCTTTGAATAACAATAACAACTAACATTAAACGGTGATCGGAAAACGATGCAATTATCCTTCGACATGGTGACATTTTATTGTTTCTACCTTCACCTTCTTACCGCGCCGGTGCTCTTTTTTCTTTGTTGCTGTCGCTACTTCTCTCTTTAATCGATCTCGTGGCCCGTTGTTTTTTTGGTTTGCGCAGTGGTTAAAGCGAGAAGGGTTGCTTGGTTTGCTTGCCGACCGAGGATGAGCATTAATTGCTCGAGGGTAGCGTTTTTTTTTCTCCTCTCGCTTTCAGTACTCAGCAAGCAAATGTCGCAACTCAATTGCACAATCGAGTACCGAATGCTTGACAGCTCGTTTAATCAGGCGGCGATCGCCGTTGTTGTTGTTATTAACAATTGTCATCATTTTTCATGGGGACAGCCGTGCCGGGTAAGAAAACGATCAACCGAGTAATCATTCAACAGATAACACACCCCGTGACATTTGGTGTTGCGTTATGAGGTGCTCATTGGATTGGGTTTGAACGCAGCAATATGTTTAAACGCAATTTTCTGTGAATGGTATGACAGATTTTGTTCACTTAATGTGTGATGCAGTTTAAAAATAAATTACATTTCAACAGGTGCGCTTAAGAACCCCTTTGATGAAAATATAATTCAATCAATGTTAATATTCACAGCTCCCGCCACGGTGTCTCTGCCCAATTTCGGGGTCGTGCGTTCCGTGTCTCTGACATTATTCGCCTGCCGGGTCGGACGGTGAGATGCGGTGCGTTGTAAATTATTTTCATTGCAAACGTGGTTCCGCCGACAGCTTTGCCACACTGGCGTCTGTATTTGGGTCGCACGAGCTGATGGGCTGCGGTATTTCAATGTCCATTCTAATGCTCGAAGCGACTGACAGTGATTGATAGAACCTGTGTGCATTTGTCATGTGTCACATAATTAGAAAACTTGATACCTTGTGGAGTAGTTGACGGACTGGATGGAACCCCGCCTAGAGGCACCAGTGCCAGATGCATTTCTGGGTTTTTCGGAGGTCGTGTAAGCCGCATAAGCGTGTTCTGTGGGATATGCTTGCACACGAGAGCGAGAGCGAGAGTGATGCGTCCTAGAAATTCCAAATATTTGCCACCGACGAAGCGTAGCTTTCATCGCAAACGTTGGGGCCACATTCGCACAACCCATAAGCATCCGCTCGCATGTGATGAATGCTAAATCAATAGACTATCTAAACAGAACGGTGAAAAATGCAACCGAAGGACCTTCCCGGGCATAAAACATAATGCCTTCCCGCTTCCACTGCCCCTTGACCGAAGGGGGCGCAAATCGGAAGGAAAATCAAATAGATGAGAAAAACTTCCATCCGCCCGGCACTCGGGCGTGCACACAAACACAAACGGTCTCCCGCGGGAGTTCCGGGAGGCGAAGAGATGCTGAGATGTGAAATGAATGCAATTTCTCACAACTGCTTGGCCGACTCGTGTAAGATGAACTGCAGCGACCTCGTGCAAACGGTTGAGATGTGAAATGAATGCAATTTCTCACAACTGCTTGGCCGACTCGTGTAAGATGAACTGCAGCGACCTCGTGCAAACGGGGCCTGGAAGCCTGCCTTGGGCTGAACTACACATTGTAACCGATCGAACCGATCGCTTCCCGGCCTGTGCGCCTTGCGCGGGGGTGGGATTAGTGAAAAAGTGCTCCAGATATTTCGCATCCGCAGATGCACCGGGGACTTACCGTCGGTGGTCCTCTACGGTGTGGCCGGCCGCCGGGTCGTGGATCAGCGTGGCGGGAATGCTATGCTCCACATCATCGTCATCATGCGAATCAATCAACTGTGACGGAAGTGCTGACGGTCGGGACGGTATCCGCTCGTTGACCTCCGGTGTTTGTTCTTCTGTAGGCGAACTTGGCGTCTTCGAACTTCGCCGGGGCGAAGACGCCACCGAAGACGCCCGGGACGAAGCTATTTCGCCGGGCAGTTCGTTGTCAGCGCGCTCGGTATGGCCAGAAGGGGATGTCGGTGGCCGGGGAAGATGCATCCGACCCAGCGGTGGAGTTGATGATGATGATGGACTAACCGATCCCGGGGATAACACATCCTTGCTGCCCGGTCTTTCAACGCCATCGCCATCGAGCTGTTCGTCTGTGAACGGAACGCAGAGAGAACGAGGGAGAAGTGTAAGCATGTGTGTGTGTGTGTGTGCACATCCGGTGCATTCTGAACAGGACCCGGTCCAGCGTAGGGCCGAGCGGAGTGGGTGAAAACAAAAATCGAACCTCGAAAACTTGTCGAGTGGTCGACGAATGAAAATTCATTCCGACCCGTTTCTTGATCCATTTCGGTTCGTAAAACTATTGTTGTTGAATTTACCTTTCCCGCCATCGGCCCGGGTCCACCCTGATGGCCACAAGATCAGGACATCACATTCTAGCGATTGGACGGGCGAGTGCCCGCAGTCTCGTAGGAAATAGTTTTCCGGCTAGATGGAATTTTGTCGAAAATTTGTCTTCATATATACTCACTCACTCACTCACTCACTCTCTGACTCCCTCTGCCAGCAGGCCCCGGGTCGCACCCGGCAGTTGTGTGGGGTGATTTTTCCCGATGGGTAATCCGTCTGATCCTTGCGTCTTTCTCCCTCCCTCCCGATGCCCCCCCTCCCCCTGGCCCATCGTCTAGCGGGAGATTTCGTTTGTAATTTATCAATATTATAAAATTTCTACACCCTTGGCCGGTTGGCGCCAGACACATTTATAGTATTGGGGCATTTATGTCAAAAGCAATGTTAGTTGTTATTGTTATTCAAAGCTCATAAAGGTTGTTATTCAAAGCTCAAAAAGACTGTTACTAATTCTCCTAGCTTACTTCCAGAGTCCTATAGTCTGACTCCTATAGCAACAAACTAAAATGAAAGATGCTCATTAACGATAAGAACATGTCTTTTTAAATCAAATGATTAAATTATACCAAACTATTACATTATTTTGGGAACATCCGGGAATGAAAATCTCCACACGACAGTATGTCCAGGTCCAGGTCCAGATATTAGGGAGATTTGATTTTTAGCCTAACATAGGTATGGTTAAAACATACAAATCAAACAAAATCAGTGTTTTGCTTAAATTTTCTCTAAGTACACGTTTGTGTAATAAGACTCAACGCTAAACCTACCGTTCTATCATATTTTTCAAGATTTTTTCAACATTAAGACGTTTACTCTTCATGAGTTTACTCCTTTTGTCTTAGTCTTGTGTATCCCAGACCTGCTAGGTTATCTTTTATAGCTTTTTATATTTTTATATTTCATTATTTGTACTTTTTAGTTCATAATGGTTTAAAATGCTTTAAAGTGAATATACGGCACAGATCAGGAAATATATTAACATTGATTGAATTATATTTTCATCAAAGGGGTTCTTAAGCGCACCTGTTGAAATGTAATTTATTTTTAAACTGCGTCACACATTAAGTGGACAAAATCTGTCATACCATTCACAGAAAATGACGTTTAAACATATTGCTATGTTCAAACCCAATCCAATGAGCACCTCATAACGCAACACCAAATGTCACGGGGTGTGTTATCTGTTGAATGATTACTCGGTTGATCGTTTTCTTACCCGGCACGGCTGTCCCCATGAAAAATGATGACAATTGTTAATAACAACAACAACGGCGATCGCCGCCTGATTAAACGAGCTGTCAAGCATTCGGTACTCGATTGTGCAATTGAGTTGCGACATTTGCTTGCTAAGTACTGAAAGCGAGAGGAGAAAAAAAAACGCTACCCTCGAGCAATTAATGCTCATCCTCGGTCGGCAAGCAAACCAAGCAACCCTTCTCGCTTTAACCCCTGCGCAAACCAAAAAAACCGAGCCACGAGATCGATTAAAGAGAGAAGTAGCGACAGCAACAAAGAAAAAGGGCAGCGGCGCGGTAAGAAGGTGAAGGTAGAAACAATAAAATGTCACCATGTCGAAGGATAATTGCATCGTTTTCCGATCACCGTTTTGTCGAAGATGATGGCCAGGGGGGGGGAAAGAAATGGGTGGACAGTGTAATTAAACATAAAATCGAATTTATGCAGCAACACGGCCCGTTCATTGGGTGCATCTCGTCTGTGTGTGTGTGCCGGCTGTATGTCTGTCAAAGGATGCAACCTATGACACGATACCGTACCGTTTTCGCACAGAGTCAACCCTGGCAGCCTGTGAGTGTGTGTCTGTGGTTCTTTGTCCTTCCAGCGTGAGAATCATCCGTCATTTGAATGCTGTCTCATTGTTGTATGAAACGGAAAAAGATGATGATGATCCGATAGACCGGGGACAGGACAGACAGGAGGAGGGAGCAGGAGAGAGGAGGAGACGGAAGGACCGTCAGGGCGAGGCCTGTAAGGTGTGGGACTTCAATCCAATCCTGTCCGAGCCGTTAGTCACATAAGCTGACCATCGTTGTCTTCCGTCCGACAGATACGGATGATGTCCTATCGAAACTGTCACATGAACACAACCCCTTGGTTCCGTGTGTTCCTCCTCGCCACGGCCACGCCACGGCCTCGGAGAGCCTGAAATTCGCCACTGCCTGATGAGAGGGTAAAGTTTTCCTTTCCACTCCGAGCCACCTCGTGTCCTCGTGTCCGACTTTCCGGCCCGATGCCATCTCTCTTACGCCCGCGCATGTCTTCCCAACCGTGGGGCCACGAGCGCCCGAGTCCGATTGACGCCCGGGAGACACATAAAACCTTCGAAAAGCTTCAGCCACCAGCGCCATCAAGCAGCGCACCGAGCGCACCGAGCCGAGGGTACGGGAGCCGAACTCTTTCGGAATGGAATAGACGTTTATCGATATCGACAGCTAAGTACGGAATGATAGACAGGACGAGTCTGGAAAAATCACCTCCAACTCCTCATTTTTTTTGCCCTGCTGCCGCCCCATGGGGCAACTCGGTGGTCGCTCGGTCGGATTTAGCTCAAATGACGACCGGCGAAGGGGAGAGAGGGAGGAGGGAGAGAGAGAGAGACGAGGAGAGAGGATGCTGAGGTCAGACACCTAAGGATGCCGCGCGATGTGGCGCCTGGCAGCAGGACGAATGAAAACGAGACAGATCTACATGAACAGAGAATGAGATTGATCGATTTTAATTAGAAAACTGTACAGCACTCTTTCTTCTTTGTTGATGCGAGCACGGAAGCTGCTGCTGCTGCTGCTGCTCGGTGAACGACGGCGGCGTTTTCCCCCGACGTCCCCGGGAGACGCCGGGAGTGTGGAGCGGGCCGGGATTTGGAGCGAAAAAGTTGTCGAGCTTGACGGTAACGTTAATGGCGAACGAGTGGAGCAAACGGGGCACACCAGGTGACGGTGGTGTCGCATTTCAGTGCGGAAGCGACGAACTCCGGCTCCGGGCCGAGAGTGCGAACGTTCGCATTCGTCGTCGTCGTCTTCGTCGGCGTCTTCCGACGGCTTCTTTCGGGATAATTTTGTCCTTCCCGGTGTTGTTCCTTTCCTATACTGGGGAAAGCACTGGGCTGCCGGTTGCTCCCTTTGGCGCCTTTTGACTCACGCGCCGACTCACGCGCGTAAAGCGCGGCGACGAAATGAAAATGAAACAAATGACTTCGACGTTTGGTTTAATAACACGGTGTCAATCAGATACTGCCAGAAGTTAGATTGTTTGCTGATTTGTAGCTGATCGGCTGGGACGTCAGCGTGACGGGTTTCGATGGTGCGGTGGGATGAGACCGGTGGATTGAGTTAAGTAGAATGCTAAATGGGTGAGGAGTGGGTTGGCCGGGAGGTTTCGATGGAAACGGTCGCTCTCCGGGGACCGAATGACATATGAAAGGTTTAATGAGGCTCGGTGGCGTGCTACTGAGTGGGAACGCAACATATGTCATTTGCCAGAGTAGGCTAGACATACTACAGATCTCTCGGCAGTTGTTGTATGGCTTGTTTGAAAAATAGGTTTAAAAATGTTTGAAAAATGATACTTCACACAATCATAAACTGTCGCAGTATAATAAAAGTGAATGAAAAACTTGTTAGTGTAACATGGTATGATGTCCTAAATCAATGTTATTCCATATGTTTGGAATTTTGTTGGCCAAAATTTCACATTTTGATTTGAAATCAAAATGAAAAAATATGAAAAAAATCAATGTTTTGAAATCATAGTTTTTCAAGTTAAGACACAAAATCGGAGGTAATATTAACAGTACAATAAAGATTTCAACGTCAAAAGTATAGAAATGCAACAGAAATAATATGAAAAGTATATAAAAACTACAAAATTATAACATGTTAGTGGTTTTGTTTTCTATGAAAAAAACTTGAAAATTTTAATTTTCAGTCTATAAAAAAGGTTCAATATAAAACAAATGAAATACAAAAAGACTAAATAAAATTAAGTTTATTTTTTGGGATAAGGGATAATAATGACGTAAGACGTGACAAGAGACAATAAAATAAAAATAGTCATTTTATAGTTTTTAGTTACAATTATTTAGAATTTTGTATGCTTTTATTTTGTAATTAGTTTTAAGATTATTTTCTTAACATCACTATCACCATAAGTAAAGTAAAGATCCATCAGACGGTAGAAAACTAGTTGATCGTACCTTTGAAGCTAGCAAAACTTCACATACCTTGGATCAAAAGTCAGCTCCGGCAAATCGATATTTGAATTTAACAGTTTAACCGTAGCTCCGATGGACTTGTTGACATTAAAAAAAAGTTGAGAGCCATTTTTATAAAGAATTGATTATAGTTTTGAAAAGAACAAGGTGAAGCACACTGGGGGGGGGGAGGGCTGGTCAGATGGATGGACGGAGCGGGTTTTTGGAGGCACGTTTTTGAGAGACTTTACAGCACACCGAACAGAAAAAAAAAACTATGTATGCGAACGTGCCGGAACGGAACGGCGCGCGGTGAACAGAGCAGAACTCGTTGCAGTGATTTTTCACCATTACTACGGTTCGTGGCAGGGTGCAAATGACTTCTGGGCGGAGAATAGGCGAGAAACGTTGATCAATTTTTCGGTGCAAGAATAGAGTAGGCGGTTTTGTATGTACAATTATACAAGTTTTTACAATTGTTACATCATTTTAAGATGCATTTGTTTTTAGTTTATCAATTTTTTTTTTCCTGTAACATAATAGTTCAAGTAATTATATGATCTATGATATAATGTCTTGTCCAAGAGTTTTAAGATGTATCTTTAATTAAAAAAAAAAACTGAACAAAACAAGTATATATGAGACATATTGCATGCTGGAAGAACTAAACGAACTAAATGTTGACGTTCAAAAGTTTCTCTAACTTAAAATATTAGAAATGCTTTACTGAGGATGTGGTATGCTCTAGACGATACACCTGTCCCAATGGATAACGCTAGGTCTGATAGGTCTTACTATACAAGGTATTTTTTTTAAAGAATGCTATATGCTTAACCTGGAAGAACTTTTAAACCGGTCATCCATTTGCTTGATATGGAATAAACACAAAATTAGTAATTGAAATAACAATTAGTGCGCCAATATACTTTTGCGATGCAGACACATTTATAGTATTGGGGCATTTATGTCAAAAGCAATGTTAGTTGTTATTGTTATTCAAAGCTCATAAAGGTTGTTATTCAAAGCTCAAAAAGACTGTTACTAATTCTCCTAGCTAACTTCCAGAGTCCTATAGTCTGACTCCTATAGCAGCAAACTAAAATGAAAGATACTCATCAAAGATAAGATCATGTCTTTTTAAATCAAATTATTAAATTACACCAAACTATTACACTATTCTGGGAATATCTGGGAATGAAAATCTCCACACGACAGTATGTCCAGGTCCAGGTCCAGATATTAGGGAGATTTGATTTTTAGCCTAACATAGGTATGGTTAAAACATACAAATCAAACAAAATCAGTGTTTTGCTTAAATTTTCTCTAAGCACACGTTTGTGTTATAAGACTCAACGTTAAACATACCGTTCTATCATATTTTTCCAGATTTTTTCAACAGTAAGACTTTTACTCTTCATGAGTTTACTCTTTTTGTCTTAGTCTTGAGTATCCTGCTAGGTTATCTTTTATAGCTTTTTATATTTTTTATATTTCATTATTTGTACTTTTTAGTTCATAATGGTTTAAAATGCTTTAAAGTGAATATACGGCACAGATCAGGAAATATATTAACATTGATTGAATTATATTTTCATCAAAGGGGTTCTTAAGCGCACCTGTTGAAATGTAATTTATTTTTAAACTGCATCACACATTAAGTGAACAAAATCTGTCATACCATTCACAGAAAATTGCGTTTAAACATATTGCTGCGTTCAAACCCAATCCAATGAGCACCTCATAACGCAACACCAAATGTCACGGGGTGTGTTATCTGTTGAATGATTACTCGGTTGATCGTTTTCTTACCCGGCACGGCTGTCCCCATGAAAAATGATGACAATTGTTAATAACAACAACAACGGCGATCGCCGCCTGATTAAACGAGCTGTCAAGCATTCGGTACTCGATTGTGCAATTGAGTTGCGACATTTGCTTGCTAAGTACTGAAAGCGAGAGGAGAAAAAAAAACGCTACCCTCGAGCAATTAATGCTCATCCTCGGTCGGCAAGCAAACCAAGCAACCCTTCTCGCTTTAACCCCTGCGCAAACCAAAAAAACCGAGCCACGAGATCGATTAAAGAGAGAAGTAGCGACAGCAACAAAGAAAAAAGAGCACCGGCGCGGTAAGAAGGTGAAGGTAGAAACAATAAAATGTCACCATGTCGAAGGATAATTGCATCGTTTTCCGATCACCGTTTTGTCGAAGATGATGGCCAGGGGGGGGGAAAGAAATGGGTGGACAGTGTAATTAAACATAAAATCGAATTTATGCAGCAACACGGCCCGTTCATTGGGTGCATCTCGTCTGTGTGTGTGTGCCGGCTGTATGTCTGTCAAAGGATGCAACCTATGACACGATACCGTACCGTTTTCGCACAGAGTCAACCCTGGCAGCCTGTGAGTGTGTGTCTGTGGTTCTTTGTCCTTCCAGCGTGAGAATCATCCGTCATTTGAATGCTGTCTCATTGTTGTATGAAACGGAAAAAGATGATGATGATCCGATAGACCGGGGACAGGACAGACAGGAGGAGGGAGCAGGAGAGAGGAGGAGACGGAAGGACCGTCAGGGCGAGGCCTGTAAGGTGTGGGACTTCAATCCAATCCTGTCCGAGCCGTTAGTCACATAAGCTGACCATCGTTGTCTTCCGTCCGACAGATACGGATGATGTCCTATCGAAACTGTCACATGAACACAACCCCTTGGTTCCGTGTGTTCCTCCTCGCCACGGCCACGCCACGGCCTCGGAGAGCCTGAAATTCGCCACTGCCTGATGAGAGGGTAAAGTTTTCCTTTCCACTCCGAGCCACCTCGTGTCCTCGTGTCCGACTTTCCGGCCCGATGCCATCTCTCTTACGCCCGCGCATGTCTTCCCAACCGTGGGGCCACGAGCGCCCGAGTCCGATTGACGCCCGGGAGACACATAAAACCTTCGAAAAGCTTCAGCCACCAGCGCCATCAAGCAGCGCACCGAGCGCACCGAGCCGAGGGTACGGGAGCCGAACTCTTTCGGAATGGAATAGACGTTTATCGATATCGACAGCTAAGTACGGAATGATAGACAGGACGAGTCTGGAAAAATCACCTCCAACTCCTCATTTTTTTTGCCCTGCTGCCGCCCCATGGGGCAACTCGGTGGTCGCTCGGTCGGATTTAGCTCAAATGACGACCGGCGAAGGGGAGAGAGGGAGGAGGGAGAGAGAGAGAGACGAGGAGAGAGGATGCTGAGGTCAGACACCTAAGGATGCCGCGCGATGTGGCGCCTGGCAGCAGGACGAATGAAAACGAGACAGATCTACATGAACAGAGAATGAGATTGATCGATTTTAATTAGAAAACTGTACAGCACTCTTTCTTCTTTGTTGATGCGAGCACGGAAGCTGCTGCTGCTGCTGCTGCTCGGTGAACGACGGCGGCGTTTTCCCCCGACGTCCCCGGGAGACGCCGGGAGTGTGGAGCGGGCCGGGATTTGGAGCGAAAAAGTTGTCGAGCTTGACGGTAACGTTAATGGCGAACGAGTGGAGCAAACGGGGCACACCAGGTGACGGTGGTGTCGCATTTCAGTGCGGAAGCGACGAACTCCGGCTCCGGGCCGAGAGTGCGAACGTTCGCATTCGTCGTCGTCGTCTTCGTCGGCGTCTTCCGACGGCTTCTTTCGGGATAATTTTGTCCTTCCCGGTGTTGTTCCTTTCCTATACTGGGGAAAGCACTGGGCTGCCGGTTGCTCCCTTTGGCGCCTTTTGACTCACGCGCCGACTCACGCGCGTAAAGCGCGGCGACGAAATGAAAATGAAACAAATGACTTCGACGTTTGGTTTAATAACACGGTGTCAATCAGATACTGCCAGAAGTTAGATTGTTTGCTGATTTGTAGCTGATCGGCTGGGACGTCAGCGTGACGGGTTTCGATGGTGCGGTGGGATGAGACCGGTGGATTGAGTTAAGTAGAATGCTAAATGGGTGAGGAGTGGGTTGGCCGGGAGGTTTCGATGGAAACGGTCGCTCTCCGGGGACCGAATGACATATGAAAGGTTTAATGAGGCTCGGTGGCGTGCTACTGAGTGGGAACGCAACATATGTCATTTGCCAGAGTAGGCTAGACATACTACAGATCTCTCGGCAGTTGTTGTATGGCTTGTTTGAAAAATAGGTTTAAAAATGTTTGAAAAATGATACTTCACACAATCATAAACTGTCGCAGTATAATAAAAGTGAATGAAAAACTTGTTAGTGTAACATGGTATGATGTCCTAAATCAATGTTATTCCATATGTTTGGAATTTTGTTGGCCAAAATTTCACATTTTGATTTGAAATCAAAATGAAAAAATATGAAAAAAATCAATGTTTTGAAATCATAGTTTTTCAAGTTAAGACACAAAATCGGAGGTAATATTAACAGTACAATAAAGATTTCAACGTCAAAAGTATAGAAATGCAACAGAAATAATATGAAAAGTATATAAAAACTACAAAATTATAACATGTTAGTGGTTTTGTTTTCTATGAAAAAAACTTGAAAATTTTAATTTTCAGTCTATAAAAAAGGTTCAATATAAAACAAATGAAATACAAAAAGACTAAATAAAATTAAGTTTATTTTTTGGGATAAGGGATAATAATGACGTAAGACGTGACAAGAGACAATAAAATAAAAATAGTCATTTTATAGTTTTTAGTTACAATTATTTAGAATTTTGTATGCTTTTATTTTGTAATTAGTTTTAAGATTATTTTCTTAACATCACTATCACCATAAGTAAAGTAAAGATCCATCAGACGGTAGAAAACTAGTTGATCGTACCTTTGAAGCTAGCAAAACTTCACATACCTTGGATCAAAAGTCAGCTCCGGCAAATCGATATTTGAATTTAACAGTTTAACCGTAGCTCCGATGGACTTGTTGACATTAAAAAAAAGTTGAGAGCCATTTTTATAAAGAATTGATTATAGTTTTGAAAAGAACAAGGTGAAGCACACTAGGTTGGTTAAAGTGAACTAATAATACAGCCAACTTTAATTTCAATTCGAACGCGGATATTGGTCTTATCTATGATCTGATGACAGATAAGTCAAATATGACAAAAAATATCCACTTTATAACTATAAGCAAACGGTCGATGCTTTCGGTGTTGCTATTGCCGCTTTTGTTACGGACCTGAAAAGCATCAGCCCGCCTCAGAGCGAAACCAAATCAACCGGACTGCCGATGACAGTTTCCCCACGCGGCTGCTTATCTTTTCCTAATTAGTGATCTAATTGCAACGTCTTCTTCCCTCTTACTCTTTCC